>JAOUQT010000029.1:2530683-2555417 GCA_025769995.1 Xyliphius kryptos
AATAAGATTTTCTGCCAGAAATATAACTATGATCATTATACAGAAACTTAAGTGTTTGAAGGTTATTGTAAATGTAGTTCCGGTCCTTAAATCTGATTGGCTGAGCCGTTTGTCCATCTCTGAGCACTGCACATTTTTATCCATGCATGATGTAATACTCCATATTCTCCATTTTCCAGAACGGCGTTTTGTAATTTGGCTACTAGATGGCAGTATTTGATCAGTAGAGAAACCGGAAATCTGTTACTCAGCGATCAGTGTTTACTTTAAAAAGCGAACAAGATTACTTAGCAGATGACCAGATTTTTAATGATTATTATGGTTTATTCACAATGATGCATGCCCTCTTGTGCCTTATTGCTTTCATAAAAAGGTTACCAACACACGATGATAAAAAAAATTATGTTTTATTAATTAATGCATTGACTGAAAGCAAAATCGCCAACAAACTCCCCTTCTGCGACGTAATCCAGTCCACATTTAAAACATTTCTGGTTTCTTTAAAAAAAAAAAAATACCGCCACCTTGTGGCCAAATCACAGAATGCAGTTTATTAAATAACTGGGAAACAGTATATCTTATATCACACATTTATACGGTCAGAGGCGTGGGTTATTGTGAATATTGTCACGGCTAGACAAGCAGCTCAGCCAATCAGATTTAAGGAGCAGAACTACCCGTTTTATAATAATAATTTTGCTTTTAATAAACATATTGATGAATCAAACCTCAGTTTATTATTATAGTGTATATGTAATTGTTTTATAAAATCAGTACAGTGCTCGAGGATGTATATTAATTAATCACAGGAAAGAGGTGTAACTACTTTACATCCCATCATTTTTTCCAAGATTTATTCACAATAACGCCACCTTCTCGAACCATATTGTTTTTTGCTTACTAAAGTGATCTTGAGTTTATGTTTTCAGAATTTAACCTTGAATCCTGCCATCCTGCACACCCTTACAGGCCTGAACTTATGCGAATGTCTCGAGGAGGAAACGCTGGCTTGTTGAAGTGTGGGAAAGGCACTACATATGAAGGTGGAATGAGAGAACCTGCTATTGCATACTGGTCTGGAGTTATCAAACCAGGTACAGAAACGTGCTGGTGTCATGCCTATTGCATATGAACTTTAGTTAGGTTATAGATCTTTTAACATTGTGTGTTCACAATTTCCAGGTGTCACTCATAGCCTCTCTAGCACCCTGGACATCCTGCCCACGTTCGCAAAATTGGCTGGTGCTCCATTACCAAAGGTCCAGCTGGATGGCGTTGAAATGACTGAAATACTTTTCAAAAATGGACCCGTAAGCAATTATCATTTCAATAGAAATAGTTTTTAAATTTGTATGGGTGCATTTTTGTGAGTTTTAAGCTCCTGACTTTTTTCAGGGGCAGAGAGAGGCCATGTTTTTTTACCCAGTTCAACCCAGTACAGAGCACGGCGTGTTTGCAGTAAGGCTGGGAAAATACAAAGCTCATTATTACACAAAAGGTAAGTTTGTTTTTGAGGTTCATGGGTTTAATCAGACATGTCCAAAGATCCGAAACGGATCTTTAGCAAGACCGTTAACTCTCGTTGCTCCAGGGCTGCCGTATCACCCCTGTGTTCTGACCCAAATCATGTTGGGATACGTGTAAGTCGCTTTGGATAAAAAGCCTAAATGACCAAATGTAAACGTAAGCACTAATGCACTGAAAAAAATCTATGTAAATATGTACGCAAACACAAATCAAGAAAAAATGTACATGAATCCAGTAAAATGATCTGCCAATATAATGAGTAAATATCTTGTTGGGTTTTCCTAAAAAAAAAAAAAAGTATCTTTCTTAGAAATCTATTCGTTGAAAACAAGATTTGTTACACTTTTTTAATTTTTTTGACCTGTTGAGATTTAATTTTTTTGCAGTGTACATCTGACCCTGCACAACTACTGATTTTTTTTTTTTTTTTTTTTTTAATAAGTTGACAACATGAATGTGACAGAGGAGCTGCTTAACTAAATTAAAACTTCTTAAATGTAAGGTATTCTATACAGTTAGTTATGTGACTCTCCAGATACAAAAGAATCGTTTTGGAGTTGTTCATGCCTGAGTGGCTCATATTCAGTTACATTGCCACTTGCAAAATATTGATTATTATAAGAGTGTGTATTTTAATAATAACTTTTGTGATGTCAGAAGGAACCACTGGTCATCTTTACATTATCAAATTTGGCCCATTAAAAAGTTTGGACCCCTGATTTAAATCCATAGCATGCGTATTTTGTTTTAGGAGCGGCACACAGTGATACCACTCCAGATCCGGATTGTCATTTGAGCTCAGGTTTGAAGTTTCATGACCCTCCTCTGCTTTTTGACTTGGAGTCTGACCCTTCTGAAAACTACAGCCTGAACTTAAATGATCATCCTGAGTTGGTCAGTGTACTGCAGAAGATCCAGAAAGTCAAGGACCGGTTTGAGTCATCGATGCAGTTCGGGCAGAGTGAGATTGGAAAAGGAACGGACCCTACACTGGAGCCCTGCTGTAACCCTGAGTGCTCACCCAAACCCGCATGCTGCCAGTGTGGGGCAAAGTGATGGACAATGTACTGACTGAAAAAAATGACTAAAATAGCCAGCGTTGTAAATTATTTAATTTAACAGGAACTTATTTTTGAATATAGTGGGTTTCCTCCAGGTTCTCTGGTTTCCTCCCACAAAACATGAAAACAAGGTAAATTTAATGCTCTAAATTGCCCTGTATAGTGTGTCCAGTAATGAATTGGTGCCCTGTCCTGGGTGTATCTGCTCAGCGCCCAAGACGTTCTCCCCTGGATTGGCATGGGGAACGCCACCGTGACCCTAGTAGAGGATTAAGCAGAAGATAATGAATAAATAACGTTTATCAGTATTAACACACTCATTGGATGGAAATTCAGATCTATGAATGAGTGACATGTTCTTTTACAACTGGAACAAAAAGACAGACGCTTGAATGACATCAAGCATATAATTTTATTCATTAGACCAAATCCATGACAAGGCAGGGAATATTTTACTGAACTTTTTACAACTTTCCCTTTTAAAGATACAAGATATATGGTTTGTTCATCATACTGGTGAAGTTGGTCTCGTTATACAGTAAAGGCTTGTATTATATAAGAATTCCAGTCCAGACAGTTGCTGTCATTCGGTTACCCATGGTTACATGATCCAGTCGTTGCTCCGCTTCAATTCTTGGAGGAGTTGGATGGTAAAAATGCTAATAATACATTATGATTCGTTCTTCTGAAGTGTCGCCGAAACATCCTGATGAGTAACAGCCTTTAGATAAAAATTAGATTGATCATTTCTGGGGTAGCATAGAAACATGGGGTGTGGACAAACATCTGGTTTTCAGCACAACGTGCAGCCACTGCGAAGCCCAGCCACTGCGGTTGTTTTTGAAAGCATTAGGTCATCGTTGTTATTATAATTCATTTTGAATGTACATATTTATTTCAGTGACTAAACAAATAGGACAGCTTGGTCATTTTAACTAGAGTATTTACAACAACCTAACTGAGCACAAATTACATTTATAGTCTAAAGCCGCAGCTCCATCCTACATGTGACATCAGCACAACCGGACAAGAAACTATGGAATCGGATTGCAGGTCGCTGGTGGAGGACGTGTGACGCTTCAGTGTTTTCATCAAAACACTGACTTTGTTTAGAATGACAACATTTAATATTATCTATAGCTACTGACCTCATGTTGAAAGCCCACCCACATTAACAGTGTGGGGTTAAAATTAATTCTTGCCGGCAGCAAAACTTTCAATCAGATCCAAGTTCATGAACATTCATTACACTGGTCTACCAAACAAATCCAACTGGTCCAATGAATTGTGGGTATAACCCTCTTCCCTATTCTATAACTGATTGATCGCATTGTATTAACATAATGCAGTTTGCTCTTTCTGTACTGCGTATTACCTCCAATTATTTGGATGTTTCTCTGTGCTGAGAAAATAACATTTTTAAAATAAATCTCTGAATGGGAATTCATTAAATCAAAACATAAGATGAATTGAGATGATGTAACAGTCTGTTTATCAGTTTGGGTTACGGTTTCAAAATCGAGGAGAACTTCCCGTGTACTAAATAAGAAGAAAGATGTGGATCACGTTGTTTGTGGTAGGGTGCGGTAGCTTAGTGTTAATCTAAAGCTTGTGGGTGCAAATCCCAGGTCCACTGAAGTTACCAATGTGGGTCCTTGAGCAAGACTCTTACCCCTCATTGCTTCAGGAATGCTGTATGACCAACCCTGTGGTCTGACCCCAACCAAGTTGGGATACTTGGGTACGTCGCTTTGGATAAAAGCCTCTTCTAAATGACCTAATGTAATGTAAACGTATGCTGTTTGCAAACTAATGGCTTATTGCTATTGATTTACCTTTGATTTTAAACATCGAGTGATTAGAATGATTGTAAAATCTTTTAATTCTGGCCTAGAAGTCATGCTGTGAATGCTTCATCGAAACATCTGTTTGCATTTAAAAAAAAAATCCAATTATCTCCTCAATTAAAAAAACATAAATATATAGTGGTGTGTAGTCCTGGCGATATACCGAAAATTTACTGATAGCGAAATTTATGGCGATAACCGACGTTATTTTGTCTTTTTTGTCGGCTACGCTCATGCTCATGTACGTGACTATGTGGCAATAAAAAGGGAATTGTACCATCAATATGTCCGTGAAGTATTTATATTGGCACTATACGTTCTTTATTTTAAGGTATGTGCGTATTAAAATTATCGTCCATTTGTCGTCATCGAGGTGAACTGCTCAAAATATCGCAATAGTGATTTTAGGCCGTATCGTCCCAGCCCTAGTGGTATTTATGGTGTAAATGAAAATTCCTGGTGTTTTTCTGGAACACCTTCCACATTCATGTTAATAATTTAATCACCATAAGGGGGCAGTGTAAGGCGTATACTTGAACAAAAGGCAATCAAAGGTTAGGTCGAAGACTATAAATAGAACGTGGAAAAGAACACAGTGATTGCCCATTACTTATGACTAAAGCAAGGACAGAACAAAGGCATACTGCAAATCACCTCTTCTGTTTGTTCACAGCTCATTTATCTCCTTTAATGGCATCTGTGCCCCATCGTCTTCATTCTGTTTAAAATGGCATGGAAATATCTGGATTTAGATAGAGTGGTATTGTTTTAATGTACTTCCAGCTGATTATTTTGCAGTCTAGTTGTCCATTTAAATATATTTTAGAGCATTAAGCATTATTAATGTGTAAAATGTAGGAAGTTACAATTATCATGTTCTCCAACCACCTCATTTGTGGCATATGGGCTTTATCCATAGGGATTTTGGACCATATTCCTATTAATAGTCAAAAATGTAACCAAATAATGATAGTACCTGTTTGTGAAGACATTTACCAGATTTAGTATCTAATCTAAACACAGTCATTCCAAATCATCTATAGCCGATAGCATCTATAATGTAAGGCGCTTGGGATGTGTCATCTCTATAGCAATTGGCGTGCGGGTAGAGAGGAGGGGATGACGCGAGGCGACTCAAAGACACCGTAGAGTGGAAATGTCAGAAGCAACGTAAGGCTGACACTGTGAGGCAACGCATGCTACGAGTTGCACGTCAGCAGCAAAGAGGACATCTGACTAAATGTGTCTGAGGGAATTTAGGAATGTTATCTCGCCAAATAAGCAAATCAGTGAGGGACTTCAATGAAACGTGCCCGGTGAAAATGCCCGGCACCTGGGCGTTGGACGGGGTAAGACAGCTAGTTTTCATATACTGTATACAGATTTCTCAGAACAGAGAAACAGTTGTTTGGCAGACAAACTTAAAGATCACTAAATGTACCCAGACATTTAAAAAGGCGAATAGTGATTTAAACAGGGTGTGATCTGTATCGAATGCTCTGAAAACGGACTGCTGCGGCACACCTACTGGTTACACATCAACCTCTTAGCCTTCAATGAATGAAAAAGTAAGAATTAAAGCGATACACATCATTAAGCAATGAAGCACAGGCTGAGAATTGCTCAACATTTCCAAAGAGCTGCAAGTCCCAAAAAAAATAATTGTCTGTTAAGGAATAGGAGACTTAACTGGTGATGATTTCGGATTCGGTAGGGCCGTGCTTGGCCACTGCAACCCAGTTCTCCATTCTCAGGCTGTCCTTCCTCACCACCTGCAATCCCCTTCAAACTTCCATTTGCTGATGGAGGGTACTAATTACATACATTGATGTACCAAAGCATTTCTAGTAGTCGCCTACTGTTTTTAAATATACAGTATTTACATAAAAGGTAGAATAAGAACACATGAGGAACCTTCTACCACAGCAAGCAGGTTTCTGTTGCATGTCTAATCTGTTAACTGGCCGGCTTTTCAGTTCGGTACAGGAATTAAACATATTTACAAACACGACCCATCCTTTAAAATGACGTTTAGATGAGTTATATTTTCTGTGTGTATATGTGCCTGTGAGCTGTACGCTGGAAGCCATGCATTAACGTGTGAAGTCACGTCTTCTCATTTTTGAACTGGTGGAAAATAAAATGAGTAGATTTGAATCCAGTCATGACCCTATGTACTTATCCATACAAAAGTTAAACAGGCAATTCATTTCAAGGATGAGCTTAAATCAAAAAGGAAACAGAGTGAAACCAGTGGATGCATCATTGAACTGTTCAGCTCAGTTAATGTACAGATCGAGAAATCCAAGGCCTGCTTCAAATCCCTCAAGACCCCCAAACCCTTGAAAGCACTGTTGTTTGGTATGGCGTTAGCCGTGGTGATCCTCATTTACTCCAGGTAGATATCCTCAGTGGGACAAGCATATTCCAAATGCTCCTGATAATACTCCTGAAACGCCCGGCTGTTCCACACACAAAAAGCAAGATGTTAGGTGACCGCAGATGTGACCATCAATCCTCCCACGTTACCACGCCCACCCCTGTACATATCACTGCTGTCCATTAAAAGGCTCATCTTTGTGCAAAGAAGAGTTTTCCCTTTTAAAAATCACTGATCGAAATCCTGAAGGTGCCAGTTATCTGCAGCCAGACCCTAAATGATCTCCCTCTAGTAATCTCTGTGGCCATGCCCTACACTCAGCGTCTGATAGTTCTCATCTCCCTGAAAAGACATGTTTATTAAATTATTCATTCATTCATTCATTATCTTCCGCTTATTCCTTTATGAGGGTCACAGTGGGGTTCCCCATGCCCATCATGGGGAGAACGCATCATGGGGAGGGCGCTGGGCAAAAAAAGTATCTCTATAAAAAGGAGACTAAGTCCCAAACCCCCGAACCATGGAATACGCACCACAAAGCCCTACCCTGCATTTATTCATTATCTTCCACATATTCCTTTGAGGGTCGCGGTGGGGTTCCCCATGCCCATCCAGGGCAGAACGTCTCGGGCGCTGGACAGATACACCCAGGACAAGGCGCCAATCCATCGCTGGGAACACACTCTCACATACACACACTATACAGGGCAATTTAGAGCATTTGATTTGCCTTGAATCCTTGTTTTTGGGATGTGGGAGGAAAGCTGAGAACCCGGAGCAAACCCACGCAGACATGGGGAGAACATGGAAGCTCCACCTAGATTAGGATTCGAACCGGGAATCCCCAGCGCTAAGAGGTGAATGTGCTAACCGCTAAGCCACCGTACCGCCCTACCCTGCATTTCCCTTTCCAAAACATAGGATACACAACATTTGGATAAACCCCACCCCCTTTTTGCCTATCAGAGCTCCATCCCCAGTTTTGTTTCCCAACATGGTCACCGCATGACATAAAAATTGTATCATCAACAAAAATGTTGCTCTTAACAACATGGCTGTAACCTTTGTTTGCCAACATTGGGATACTTTGGATTTAAGTCACGGAATCATAATTATACGGTCTGCTCAACAATACGCTGACTACATGAATACTTTCGGAGTTTATGGTGGCGAGGCAGAAATCGGACCAGCAACACTATACTGGGGAAGGGCTCAATTATGGGGCGTATGCTACGCTGCAGGTCGGCTAGTTTTCCTGTATTTCTCTCTAAATTCCTTAATGTATAAAACTAGTCTAATTTTCTTAGCGTCTGCTTCCCCCACCCTTTCTTTTTAAACCTAACTGATGATTTTTAATAAGGTCATATTATTGGAATGGGGATGGTCTCTTGCAGTGTGATGAGGACCATAGATCATTTGTCTCTAATACTTTTGGTCAGGGAGACAATGAATGTTTAATTATTCACACTGAACTGTACTTAATGGCTTTCTGATGGACTACACAGCTGTGTTCTATTAGCATCCCTCTCCCAATTCTGCATACTGCATACACTTCCCTTCTCTCATATGGTAACCACTTTAAAGAAAGGTGCCATATTTATAGACGCTTTTCACATTATTCTCTTGCCTTCTCGTTTGTGCCTCTTAACTCTGTGTATGGTTTAAAAGGTGAAGTGTTTTGGGTTTTTGACTCACCCCACACACTCTGCCACAGGCCTCATAGACTCTTGAGAGACGAAGACATGACAAGCAAACCTGTTCAGCACTGGGTGCTTTGTGATGAAACCAAAATAACTACAGCAAAGGAAAAAAAGAGAACATTTAAAAACAATGAGTCAATATTAAATAAACTTAATATACAGAGTTTTATTAATTAGCAGAAAAGGGTTTTTCCTACCAGTTGTTTTTCGGGTGACAACCACAAAAGGAGATGTTTTTCATCTGGAAGAAGTGGCTACATCTGTCAAACTGGAACGAAACAAAATAGCATTACAAAATACAACCAAATCAAACGGAAAGGTGCATTCTGGCATTGAAGCACACAGAATGGACAATTATCATGTACAGATCTCCCTCCCTACCTCCTCTGGGAGGTCATAGTCATCATCTAAGCTCATGATCAGCTTGACTCCCTGTAGGCTGATCTCCAGTTCACACAGTGATGGAGGACGAAGATGTACTGTCCTCTTTCGCGCCATGGCAATCTGAATCACACATGCAGGTCACATAGTTAGTCCTGATTTTACAGAACTTTTCCTCTGGATTGTTTCTGCTCCGTTCACCTCACCTTCTGCATGGCAGCACAAAGGATGCCGTTGCCTTGGTGGTATGGCACCTCCACAGAGCCCAGGAACTGCACAGTGAAACTTTCCATCCACGCTGGGTTTCTTTTCATCGCTATCCAATCCACAAAATACAAAATAGTGTTTCCACGTCTAGATGTATGTCAACTGAGATTCATGCACTCTGCTAAATGTTTCTGGTCTTACCCATCGTGTCTTTGGTTTGCCCAACAACCTCATGAGCATAGTAAGCAGGGAAAATTCCCCTAGCTCCCGTGCGCATGTTGTAGCCACGATACCAGTAGTCATCTTCCTCTTCCTCGACAAACAATGGGTCGTCAACATCCAGTTCCAGCTCGTCCGTATGACGAGGAATGAACCTGCCAAAATTAAAGCCACAGAGTGCACTGAGTACTTTAAGGAATAAACACAACAGCTTTTTTTTACTTTGTGTGGTATACTTTTGGTATAGATCTCATATTTAAGGTCTGTGTGGGTGTTTCAATTCAAAACTCAATGAGGGCGGCACGGCTTAGGGGTTAGCATCTTCGACTCTTGGCGCTGGGGATTCCCGGTTCAAATACCGATCTGGTTGGAGTTTTTATGTTCTCCCTGGGTGGGTTTCCTCCGGGTTCTCCGGTTTTCTCCCACATTCCAAAAACATGAATTTAGGGTCAATTGACTGATCTAAATTGACCCATATAGTGTGTGTGTGGCCCAGATACAGATTGGCGACCTCTTCTGCGTGTATCTGCCCAGCACCCGAGATGTTCTCCCCTGGATGGGCATGGGGAACCCCACCGCGAGGATTAAGCAGAAGATATATATATATAATTGAGACGCGCACAACAAAGCCTCACCCTTGTTTCCTAACATAGCCACCACTTCACATGAAACAACAATTCCCTTAATGTTATACAAATTCCTGCATCAGGTAACTGTTGATCAGTCACATATTTCTGGAAAAATGTCATCGACCAAACTGCGCACCCTTGGGATACCTTTGGAGACGTGCTATCCATTGTTTTTAGTCACGGAAGCATAATTATACAGTCTGCTCAACAATACTTAGTATGTGAAAAGTTGTAGAGTTTATGGTGGAGAGTGGAAATATGGCTGGCAACGTTCTACTGGGGAAGGGCTCAATTATGGCGCATATGCTACGGATCAGCTAGTTTATTTTACTACACCATGTTATATTAGAATTATGTGCCCATTTGAAAACTGGAAAATTATATTTTGACAAAATCCAAAAGACTTTACCTGAAAACTGCCCTGTGGGTCTGCTCCCGTTCCTCTCCATTTATACTGCATGAGAACAACCCAAATGACTCTGTACCTAAAATAAATCACAAGACTACAATGATGATGTGCATTTAAATTCATTTAAATTATTGTTAAAGATGTGAATCACTGTAATCAATTGCGTATCCCTGTTACATGTTAACAAACATTAAGAATCAAATTATAAGAATTGACTTACTAGACGATCGAGAGGTTCCATTGACAAACACATTGAGGAATTTCTTGGAAAAAGGTATGTCCGCTTCTGGTGATGAGTCTTCCTCAGAAGATGAGCTCAAAAGTAGATTAGGCCGCATTCCTGCAACTGTGCTGCTCCGCCCGTATATATCGTCATCCTCATCGGCTGCATCTTCATCACAGACGGTCGAAAGTTCGTCACTATCTTCACTGAGCACTGAGGTGCAGCGCTTTAGACTTACCAGCTCCAGGGTAGTGTTTTCATCCACAACGAGAGTATACTTTACTGAATCATAAGCCAAAGAATCATCCAGTGGTCGGCATCTAATTGGGTCAAACGTGCTTTCACACACACTCTCATCAATAGGTGGAGAACTGTCCAGATAGGTCTCATTTCCATATGGTGACGGTGGCTTGTGGATAGCGTCAAGGAAGGGTGAGGTATCTCGCTCATCATCGTCATTGTCTGTGGAGTACGAAAGGCTAAAGCAGCGGTTGGTCTGAGCTGTCGGGATGTCGAGTTTAAGACTGTTTTTGACTGCTGTTATTTTTTGCAGTGAAAGTGGATCAACTTTCGTCTCTTTCCCATCATCCTTGTCACTAATGATGCTCTCACTCAGGCTGGGGGAGTCCAGGTCCTTCATCCTTTCCATCATTAAGTCATTGTTTGGTTCCTCAGTGTCCTCATTGGTGTGATTTTTAAGCACTCCTTGGGATTTAAACTCTTGATTTGTGTTCTTTATGTGGTATCTCTCAAAGAACACAGGAGCGATGGTGTCTTTTGTTGGGTTGCTCATATATAGACAAGAGCTGAAAGCCTTGTTGGCTTCCTCTCCTCCTGATCCAGGCATTCCAGCCCTTCTCTCGTCTTCCTCACCATTAAACCTCACATCAGAACCTTTCATTTGCACTTCTTCGGATTCTCCCTCAACATTTTGCATCTCATTAAAGCCTTCTGGATCAAGATCTGACGAGGGTGAAATAGTGTCTGAAATGGAGGTAGAGCGCCTCAGGCAGTCTTCTGGGCAGCTGATTGGGAATGAGCCCTCTGAGATCATCTTGTTAACCAAGTTACTAAGAAGCCATGGTGAATCTGAATTTTCACTAAGGTCATCTTCTGATTCTGATTCAGAATCTCCCTCTGTGGTTCCATCATAATCATCCACAGAAGAAATCAGTCTGGGTTCAACTGGAAGATAAAAAGACCGTTTAAAGCTCTCAAGACCATGGTCTGGTTCAATCTTTAATAGAAGTTGTTGAGCTATGCCATCGTCACACGGCACCGCAGGTGGTAGGGTCTCATCTGGATCTGCTTGGTGCTCAAAACACTGTTCATCATCTACATTCTGTAGTCCAGTCAGAGCCTGATCATCATCCAGGGGATGGATATCTGGGATATGCTTTAGATATGATGTGTAATCCTGTTTAACGGGCTCAGGGTTGCCTAGAAGCAGTGATGCCTTTAAACCCACAATGCCACTGTCCTGCTCAGCATCAAGTTCTTGATCGAGTTCAGGGTCTGATGTTGGAGAGCTAGCTTCTTCAATGGAGTTAGTTAGATGTGAGGATCTTCCACTGCTGGATTCACTGGTCAGGTCTAGTTCTGTTTCTGAGATGGATGAAATCATGTTACTAACAAGTGGACCACCACAGGCAAACTCTGCTTCCAAATCACCCTCTAAATCAGAGTCAGATCCAGGTGAGCTCAGTTCATCACTATGAGGATCCGATTCTTTGTACCGCTTTGCATTCATGTCAGCAATTCCAGGGTCAGAGGAAGGTGATGATGTATCATTAGAAGCAGCACCCCCAGCAGGCAGATTCTCATGCAGGTTACAGCTTCCATCTGTGTTGGATTGACTCCATGATGCATGACTAGATTGAGAAGCTAGATCTGGGGGTTCAATGCTTGGAAACTCTATATAGGATGTACTATGTATGTCCTTGCAGTTCAGTTCATACGTGTCATGGCTCATGAATTCAATTTCAAACTCTTTGTCCAAGTCTTCATCTGACAGTGGAGTATCGGCATCATTGCCAAGTGGTGCCGTAGAGGACAGGCACTTACTGGTCCCATCCATCGTAAGATCGTTCTCCATATCAGGGTCATCAGCGGTTTCGGAAGTGATGGTGTATGTGTCACTAGGTCGAGAATGGCACAGTCTGCGTTTGGCATGGTCATTTAGATCTTGATCAACTTCAGTGTCAGAGCACTGGGAAGCGCAGTCATCTCCTGAGGGAATTCTTTCCATAGGCGTACCTTCAACCGTGTGCTTCGTCTCGGTGTCTTCAGTACCACTGGTGGAGTTATGCTGACCAAAGGAGCCTAGTAAGAAACAGAAAACATGTAGAACTGAGAGGAGGAAAGTACATCGCATGAGTTTAATTTGGTTCAGCTAATACTTTACACATATGCAAACTGAGGATGTTGGAGAGATCACATCAAGTTCATTGTTACTGTTGGGCCTCGGGCAACAAGGTCAGACATTTTTTACCGTATTCAGGCCGTTCGTGTCTGTTGCCTTCAAAGTCGTACAGCAGCGGTCTGCCAGGTGACTGATTGAGACCACAGTGACCAGTTGAGTTTGTGGGAGTACCTTTCGCTGAGACAGTAGTGCCAGGATCCACTGGACAGGTGCCAATAATGTGGGTTCCATCCTCAAGGCAATTGTGGGTTGGAGACAATCGGCCTTAAACGACAAAAACAAGTTATGACTAACTTGTCATTTTATCCAATTTCTCCAATTGTACTTAACAAATCCAAGTAAATGATGGAACACTTTTGGTTGTTCCATTTACCCTGTGAAGTTGAATTACGAAGTGAATCCTGCCAGCTGGTTTTTTGTGGAGATACACTGCTGTTGTTGTTTAATGAGTCCTAGAATGTCAACGGATAACAAATAAATGGTAATAAGTGCATATTTATGAAATAACACTATGGCAAATCCATAAGTAAAGTACCTGTGAAACTGTACTGCTCAGGTTTAGAGTAGTGGGCCGGCTCTTGAGGGACCCCAAAATAGGAGAGGGAGGAGGAGAGGCAGAGGGGGAGGGTGGAGCATCAGGGTCCCCTTCTCCCTCCTCGTCATCCTCATCTTCATCATCAATCATCTCAAACTCTTGAAAGTCATCTTGGAATGTGGATACTGGATGGTGGATATCACTTTTTTCCAGAATTAAGGAATCCTGCAGAATAGAGTTAGACCGTGTTACGGTTTTATGAAAATGTCTCTAAACTATTATTTATCCTATTACTTCTGGTGAATTCAGCTGCTATATTTGAACACAGGTCAGGATGGTGTGTGTAATCCCATTGAATCTTATTTAATGCTTTGTACATCTATACCTATAAAACCCAAAGCCCACACTCACTCACTCACTCACTCATTACTAAGTCTACCACTTCCCGACTACCTACAAGATCGAAACTTGGCACCGTCATTCATCACCACGCACTTGGAACAACTAAGCAGTTTTCACTTTCAAAATCCCACCAGGGGACCCAATCTGAAACACGGGCCCTGATTAAATTGGGCACTTCCACTCACCTCACAAACTTCAAATTTGGCAGATATATATATAGGATAACCTCAACAGTCAGATATCAGATATCAAATATTCCAAGATAATTCCCACGGGGGACCCAATTCAAAATATGGGCCCTACTCTAGCGATTGGCGTGTGGGTAGAGTACAGCGGATGACGCAAGGCGCTTGGCATATAGTGACTGGTGCATGGGTAGAATGGAGGGGATGATGCGAGGCGCTTGGTGTACAGTGATTGGCGCATGGGTAGAGTTAAAAAACACCTTTTAACTTTCACATTGTTATTACGTTTAACGTATCAGAAACGTACAGTTTCTTTATTTTTTCTTTTAAATTGAACCAGATGAGCAACAGCAACGTGTGGCGGGTATACAGCTAGTATTAAATAATACACAAAAGCTTTTTGCTGTGGTTGCTTGTATTGATTGGTTGGTTGAATATGTTAAACCAATGACAAAGAAAATAGAGAAACTGAACAGGTTGTTCCACTGTCATAAAACACAATGAAATTAGCATCAAAAATGTAGATATTCCAACGGCAGACAAAAAGGGAGATAAAGATAAGGTTAAATTAAATTTATTTATTTTAAAGTATGGTAGAATGGTAGGAGAGAGAGGGATAATGAGTATTAACAGGAGCTGATGGAAGTGAACAATCAATAATTTAGGTGCTCAAGTTTCCGAGATGGCTTCCAGTTAAGTAACTGCTGGAACAAATGAGTCCTTTAAAGCACCCGCTGTAACTGCAATATATATAAATATATATATATATCTTCTTCCCTTAGTGTTATACCCTTTATTATACAGGGGTCACAACAGTGATTAACACATAGATTAGACTTGGCCAAGTGTTTTAGGCTGGAAGCCTTCCTAGATACAACTCTCATCCTCTAGCTGGTTTGGGACACTAGGGACAATTTAGAGCAGTCAATTCACCTTAAGTCCAGCTTTTTGGACTGTGGGAGGAAACCGGAGAATCCGGAGGAAACCCTAATATATAGGTTGGCACGGTGGCTTAGACCGTTCGCCTCTCAGCGCTGGGGATTTCCGGTTCTTCTCGTGTCCATGTGGGTTTTCTCCACTTTCCTCCCATTCCCTCAGTCCAAAAACATGGATTAAAGGTAAATTGGCTGTTTTAAATTGCCCCTAGAGTGTGTGTTTGCATGTGTGCCCTGCAATGAATTGGCGCCCTGTCCTGGGTGTATTTGCCCATTGCCTGAGACTTTTTTTCCCTGGATGGACTAAGGAACCCCCCCGCAACCCTTTTTCAAAGTAAATTGTATGCTCTAAATTGCCCCATATAGTGTGTGTTTGTGTGTATGGTAGTGTGAGTGAGTGTGTCCAGCGATAGTTTGGCGCCCTGTACTGGGTGTACGTCACTATACATAAATACATACATATATCAAAATGATTAGTGCAGGTTTCCTATATACCTCCTAAAGCTATTGAATAAATCCCACAGTGCTTCAGGGACACACAGCTTTTTTACCAACAGTGCTGCAAGGACACAAATCAATGACCAATGCAGCTCTATGACCTGATCAATAATTCAAATACACTCTGGTAGGCCAATCAGAGATGAAAATCCACAATCTCGTAAAAATGAGGAACACGGTTCTACGCTGGTACAGTTCTCTTATTCCAAAGGGTGCTGTTTTAAACCCTTATAAATAAAAATAAATAAATGAAATTTAATGGGAAAAGTACATCGAAAGTCAAACAGAAGTTCATACACACATAATCTATAGCTTAATATAGTATTTTTTCCAACATAAGCAGGAGGTATCAGATGACAGCAGAATGCTGCAGTGGGGCTAGAAAGAATATGTAATGCCTCTGGGGCTTTGGATGAAAAACTGAACCTTCATTACTCCAAAACTCGACCCATCCAGAGTCAGAGTGTTGAATATTTAAAAGAACAACTGTTATTTTTGTACCTCAATTATGAATTCATGCAAAAATAATATATTCATTTGCATCGACATCGAGCAGATTCAGGTTCACTGTGAGGAATCAGACTGAGCATCAGTTGGTTAATTTGTCAATAAAGTCAAACAAATTAACTAACTTATTAAATAATAATTACCTTTTTACACTTACACACTGAAATACTCACAGTCACACATAAAGCTGCTTAAACATTAGTATCCAAATAATTTCTCATCCATTTCTCAGAATAAATATGAAAGAATAAATAAATGATGATTGAAAGATTTGTAGGAAATGAAAATTGAAATGGAACGAGATGAAAAGTTAAAGCACCCGCAGTAGTGTGCATTCTTGATTATACTGTATCAGCTGAGTTAAATAAGATTGTCTGCAAATGTATCAGGTTCCTGACCTTCTGAGCCATAACATTTTTATTAGAATTGCATTAATGTTATGTTGTATTTGTATAAGAACAATACGAATTAATTTCTGAATGTGCATCTTGAAACATTCTACATTAAATATAAAGCAGGCAAATTATATAATGATGTGATTTTTAATCACGGCACGGTGTCCTAATGGTTAGCACGTTCATTATTCAATGCTGGGGATTCCAGGTTCTAATCCCAATCTGGGTGGAGTTTCCATGTTCTTCCCGTGTCCACGTACGTTTCCTCCGGGTTCTCCAGTTTCCTCCTACAGTCCAAAAACATGGATTTAAAGTACTGTAAATTGGACGGTTTAAATTGCCCCATATGGTCTGAGTGAGTGAGTAAGTGTGTGCCCAGTGATGGATTGGTGCTCTGTCCTGGGTGTATTTGCCCTGCGCCCAGGACGTTCTTCCCTGGATTGGTTCTCCCCCCCGCGATCCTCGTAGCGGATTAAGCGGAAGAGAATGAATGAATACCATTTATTGTATTTTTATTCATAAGAGCATCAACAAGGCATGAAATAAATGTGGTGCTAATTCAGTAAACCCCATGTCAGGTCGTGTGGGCCCCTGAGCAGAGCCCTTATTGCTTTAGGGGTGCTGTATCATGTCTAAACCAGTGCACTGACCCCTGTCAACCAGCTAGGATATTTGTAAGTCACTTTGAATTTGAGCATCTTTAATGTGATTACATTTTAAATTTTCCATAAATCCCCATTAAACTCCCTTCTGTTGGACACCAGAATCGTCCTATAAGAAGACAAACATCTGTGTCGTAGCGATGAAAGTGGTTGTGTGGGCGCTGAGGAATGAGGCCATGTCTGAGAGCTCACACAGATCATTAAAATATTTAAATAGCAACAAAAGAGGCAACGATTAAAAATTCATGTAATCTTAATAACGCTTATCAAGCAGAGACAGTACTTAAAAATATGCTTCTTAAAAAATGACAAATAAGAACGTGATATAAAAAATCAACACCTAGAATCTCAATAACTAATGAGAAATTTCCATTAAACATCTGGAGCACATTGTTTTAGACTTTTTATGGTAAAAATTCCTTGAGATTTGAGAACATTTTCCTAAATTACACTTCGCCATTAAAGCTGTTGTTATAATACCAGCTGTATAATATTTTTAAGAACTTTTACAAACGAGTCCACACAGATCGCTGACATAAATCCCACACATGTTTAGGATTAACTGCTAACTGCTGAACTCAGTGCCTGACATCATTAATCCTCTTATTCATGAATCCCAATAGCAAAATCTGGTGAGAATAACCATTTAAAGCATGAAGGTGGACCCGCTCAAACACATTCAGCAAATCAAAAATATCTAATCGGCATTCAAAATGTTCCAGCTTTCAAAGGACATTTAAAAAATAAACCTTAACAGGATTAGTATAATAATGGTACTAATTACAAAAGAATATTTTTGTGTTATAAAAACTTTAGTTATTGCCAAACCCCATAGATATTCATTCATTCATTCATTCATAGGGGGTCCCTTATGCCCATCCAGAGGAGAACGTTTCAGGCAATGGGCAGATACACCCAGCACAGGGTGCCGATCTATCCCTGGGCACATCACACAAACACACACACACTCACTCACCCAGACGATATGGGGTAATTTAGAGCAGTCAGTCCATGCTTTTGGACTGTGGGAAAAAACCAGAGAACCCGGAGGAAACCCACGCAGTCACGGGAAGAACATGAAAACTCCACCCAGTTTGGGATTCGAACCGGGAATACAATGTGCTGAGAGCTGAACATGCTAACCATTAAGCCACCGCGTTGCCCACCCCATAGATACTATACAATAATTAAAAAATAAGCTAATTTGAGTGGTTAGTAGGTCCAGAGGTTATGACATCATAAAATACCTATAATGCAATTTGACAAGCAAACTCTTGAGCAATACAATGTGCCAAAGCTGGTTGTCTTAAGATAAAAAAATATTTGGTAAATATTACAAATTTCAAAGTTATTGAATTGATAAATAATTAAGTATGGAAAATTTAATAGATTCCTTAAATGCATCCTGTTCATACTCGCAGATTGTATGATGTACACTGCTCAAAAAAATAAAGGGAACGCTTAAACAACACAATGTAACTTCCAGACCTCCATGGGATAGTCATTTTGATTTACATTTTGATAATTTTATGTTATTTTGTTCTCAATGCATTCCACTGTCTACTAAATAAAGATTTTCAACAGAATATATCTTTTGAATAAATATTTTTTTCATTTAGATCTAGGATGTGTTCTTTTAGTGTTCCCTTCATTTTTTTGAGCAGTATACTTTACTTTCCTGTTTGTAAAGAAAAGATCTCAATAAAACATTTGCACAACTCAGAACTTAATCTATAGTTGCATGTTTTCTCTTAAATAAATATTAGAAAAAAATATTTATAACTTATAAACATTTCCATCATAAAACAGTGTTTTAAATAAGATTACCTCAATTACAAGATCTTAAGAAGCTTGGAAAGAGCACTGTAATATCCATCTATCCATCATCTTCTGCTTAAAAATTTACGAGGATCACAAGAGGGGACAATTTAGAGGAGCCTATTTCCCTAACGTCAATGTAACATACAGTATATAATAATAATTAAAAGCATGAATATATAAAAATGTTTAATTCTTAAAAAAAACAGATATCACAGTTCAGCTGGTAACTGCTTAACTTACTGACTTCTTTTCTGATTTGTTTTTTTGTAAGAGGCATTTTGTAAGAGGCATCTTCTAAATGATTAAATGTAATCTAGTTTTAAAGATTGATACTACACTAAATGTATTTAAAAGCTTAAGTAACACTTTCAAATACCATTCTCCTCACAGATGTAGGGACCAGTTTTTAATTATTGGAAAGGATGTTTTGATGATTGTGAAACCACCACACTAAGGAGTAACTTTCCCAAGCACAAATACTATTAAAAGGTTGGTACTTTGTGGTGGTCAATTCATGTGTAAATCCTAATGCCCCCTGAACCATTCTTTTCCAATTTCAGCTTTACGGAATTGTCGTTCTGGAAAATGCATGTGCCATTATGGAAAAAAAAATAATGGGATTGCTGGCTCATCCAATACATTTAGATACTCAACTGACTTCATTTTATAACCACATAATTGCTAAGTCTTAAACTGACAAGCTAAAGCAGTGAACCAGTTTAAGAATATTTTTGGGGCTGGCAGACGAATATTATAAAAACAATGTTAGTGTTAAGACTACAAATGTGCTATATTGCACATGTAGTTGAATATGTGCCAGTAGTATATAACACGTGAATGTATTTAATATGATGAACATGAACATGATATTGATTTTAAAAATACAATCTTGTGATACCAATAAATTATTAGTAATTGTATGATAAATAAAAACCATAATAAAGAAGCCAGTTTGCATAAATTGAATGAGTAAAACTGAAAATCACAAAAATCTAAAAAGCAAATGTAGCAGCTGGCGAGTAACAGAGCTAAGATAACTATTAATTCAATGTGCATGAGAAGGTTTAAAAAAAGACATACTCCATAAAAAACATAAGAACTGGCTAAATATAATATTTACTATAAATTATTAAAAGACATTATCAAAGTTGAAAATAAAATTTTTGCAAAACACTTAACTTAGCATAAACCCCACACTGTATTCTATTTACACCTTGTCCCCAGAACAGCAGGTGGAAGTTAATATTTTGTATTAGTAGAAATGAAAATTTAAAGATTAAAATGCGGAAGATTAATATAAAAACATGGAAAGCTGACAAGCAAACGAAACAATGACAAACATATTGACTAAAATATAAAAACTAAACATATCAAAAGTCAAAGTAAAATGGTGACTAAAAAAACAATTCTTAAGTATGTGGATAAAATTTTCCAAAAAGTACCCCAGTTATCTGACTTTGACTTAGTTTTTCTGCATAAATTGTTAGCCTTTAATGTTTACAAAAATCTTTAGTATTCAAATGAGCAGTTTCAGAAGTTTTAAGCACTCTGTTTTTTTAAGTGCCCAACTGTGCGTGAGCTAATGGTGCTTGTCTTGGGTTACAAGCTTTAGTGTTACAAATAAATAAATTAGCAAATAAACCATCAACATGTAGAAGTGCCAACTTGGTCCAGTGACAGGGGCTATGTACAGCTGATTAAGTGTATTCTTGTCTGCCATTCCACTGATTCGCTGCTGACTTATTGCAAAAAATGTTCTTCAGGAAATGCTTGCACTGCTCATAGTTCAATGCCTCAACAAACTGAGGTGCATGAATCAACAATCAACACATTGTGAAAATACACAATGCACCCCCCCCCCCCAATGTCTACCAGCCCTTGCTTAATTAAATGTTTAAACAATGCTGTTATGTTACAAAAAACTCAGTACATATACTATATTGCCAAAAGTACAGTATTTGCTCACCCATTTAAATGATCAGAATCAGGTGTTCGAATTACTTCCATGGCCACAGGTGTATAAACTCAAGAACCTGGGCATGCAGACTGTTTTTACAAATATTTATGAAAGAACAGGTCGCTCTCAGGAGCTTAGTGAATTCCAGCATGGAACTGTAAAAGGATGCCACCTGTGCCCTAAATCCAGTTGTGAAATTTCCTCGCTCCTAAATTTTTCAACTGTCAGCTGGATTATAAGAAAATGGAAGTATTTGGGGACGACAGCAACACACGCACGCACGCACACACACACACACACACACACACACACACACACACACAGTTTTCTCAAATATTCACTGCTGGTGAACTGTACACAACCTCCAAACCTTTCTTCTGTACCAGAACTGTTGGTGTCATTCATGGACTGCTGGAGGGCTCTATAATTCAGCAATTTTTCACACTTTCTGCTGTTATTCATGATTTCACTTAGGAATGCTGATGTGTTTGCAGACAAATTGGTGCTGCCTCTTATCTGCTGATGCAGTGTGGCTCTTTCATCAATTTTTTACACATTTCTCCAAAGAAGAACACGTATAGAAATCCTTTCAGCACATCCCATTGCTCTGAGTCCCAGCCCCTGCTGCTCTATACGTCAGTGATAAATTGGGGTGTGCCACCTTCAGCTGATGTCCACTGTAATGCAAACAGAAATGTACCTCCAGCTCCTCCTTCCAGACCAGGTTCCTTATTTACTGCTGCTCAACAAGTGATGGATCCACTGCATGGAGTCATAAAGTGGTCAAATTTCTGTCTAATTCCAACATGCTAGTAGGTGTTTAGATGCTTAAGAAATGTCCTTCTGTCCAGTCTTATTATTTGCAGGCAAAGATGGATTATCATTCAACATTTTGTGATACATTTATTACGGCAGTTTAAAGACAATGTTTCTCACTTAAAGATTGTAATGAAATGAGGTATTTTGGAATTTACAGTTCATAATATCCTAAAAAGTTTAAGAGAGTCTAGGAACATTTTAGTCTGTAAAGGCCAAGTGTAAAAAGGGGATGTTATTTGAAAAACCATCATATAGTCATGAACGATTGAGAATACTTTGAAAAATAATGTTTACCTAATGTAAATCACTGCACATTATATGTATTTATAATATGATTGGTGGTGGCATGGTGGCTCAGTGGTCAGCACATTCGCCTATCCCAATCTGGGTGGAGTTTCCCCGTGTTCCCCGGTGGAGTTCTCCCCGTGTCTGCATGGGTTTCCCCCGGGTTCTTAGGTTTCCTCCCACATTCCAAAATCATGGATTCAAGGTAAATTGAATGCTCTAAATTGCCCCGTATAGTGTCTGTGTGAGTGTGTGTGGCTGTGTGAGTGAGAGTGTACCCGGCCTTATCAACATAATTTTCTTAACATCGAACAAGCCATCGAATTTACGAAAGTCAGTTAATTTTTTCAAAGACATAGTGAATTAAGAAGCCAAGCTTCAGCCTTGTAGGTACTCAAGAAGTGGGAGCATTAATGATGAGCGAGAGAGTCAGTGAGAGCTTCGGTATTTATAGGTATAGTTTCCAGAGTTATATAATGTAAGGAATTGATAATACTTCAGTTTAGCCTTTTGTTTTTTAAGTTACCTACTTGAATTTGGCTCTTCACTCATTTGTATTAATGTTGCTTTGAGACATCTGATACATATTTTCATAATAAATGGTAATTCCTACCAGAAACAATAGTACTAAATATAGTAGTAGCTAGTAAAAATATTACTTCTAAATACCTAATAAATTAGGCAATGTTTCACAGACTAACTGGTACATCATGAGTTAAGGAGTAAAGAAGCAAAAATATATAATTCACAGGATGCATAAAAGACACCTTTTGACATCTCCCCCACAAGGCAAATGTGTATGGATCACAATCACCACAGGTATAAGGTCAGACATGTCACAAGCAGACACAGTGAGGTCATATCTGCTGTGAAACTTTGGTCGGGGTTGCAGCATCTCCAGATGGACCTGTCCACCTAGCAGACGTCACATAAGAGAACACCACAGAAACACAGATTCCGCGCTGGAAGTTTAGCATGTAGACGGGGTTGTAATATAACAAAAGACCAAACATTCCTGTTTGCAATACATGTAAATAATGCAAAAGGTAGCATTTTATGGAACTATGCCAATGTGAACAAATATGATGTATATGATGTATATATTTACTATATATAATTGACTAAAAAATATTTTAACAAGACATTTGGACTTATTGTAAAAGCAATTTTTAAATTAAATAAAAAAATGTTTTTTTTGAATAAGTATCTACACTACCTGAAATTTTCCAAAATGCACGAAACTTGCTAAAGATTATATGACAGTAGATCTTCTGACACTTGTGGATCCTATCAACGCCTTTAATTTAATTCCCAGGTGGGTCAGACAAAGGTTCTTTTTGTGTGGAGTCTTAATGTTCTCCTTGTAAATGTCCACTTCCAGTTTCCTTCTAAAATCTTAAGACAATTTTATATTTACAGTGCACCAGGCTGCAGCCAACTTTTCTTTCTTATTTGCAGAGACAACTCTCTCCCAAGCTCTCTGGTCCCTTGTCCATCCATATTTTCAGTCTTTTTTTAGGGGTACCATCATTTTTGCAATTTATCTCTTGTTTTTTTATTTTTGTTTTTTTTTAATGAATCGGTTGAACCACAATTTAAAACTATTGTCTGATGTATTTATTACAAGAATTACTTTTTCAGTTGTAAGTAATCTTAGTAATCTTTAATAAACTAATACCAAAAATAAATTTATAAAATTGATACAATGTGATTTTCTCTGGATTTTATTTTTAAGTCAGACTCTCAACACTTCTACATGGGCAAGACCAAAGAGTTTTCTAATGATGTCAGGGACAAGATCAAAGACCTGCACAAGGTTGAAATGGGCTATAAGTTGTATTATTTGTAAGAAGCAGACAACTGTCAATAGTAAAAAAAAAGGAAAAAATACAAAATAAAACAACATCGATATGGGGCCCCATGCAAAATCTTTCCTCATTGGGTATTGATTATGTGAAATATGAGAGATCAGACTTAAACTACATGGGGAAACTTGGTAATGATTTTAGGGCAGCTGGGACCACAGATACCAAGAAAACAATTGGTTACAAATTACACTGTAATGAATTAAAATCCTGCAGAGCCGACAAGCTCCCCCTGCTCAAAGAGGCACAAGTGCAGGCCTGTGAAGCCAATGAACACCTGGATGATTCTAAAAGTGATTGGGGGAAGGTGCTGTGGTCAGATGACACAAAAATTAAGTGCTTTGGCATTAACTAAACTCTCCTTGTTTGCAGGAAGAGAAATGCTGACTATGACCCAAAAAACACCATCCCCAATGTCAAGCATGGAGGTGGAAACATTAAGTTTTGGGGGTGTTTCTCTGCTAAATGCACAGGACCCCTTTCCCGCATCAATAGTAGAACGGATGGAGCCATGTACCGTAAAATCTTAAGTGACAACCTCCCTTGCTCTGCCAGGAAACACTTTTGGCATTCTCTCAATGAGCTTAAAGAGGTAGTCTCCTAAAATGGTTTTCAGGTGTGCCTATACAGGTTAACAAGTAGAATTAATTAGAATGCCAGCAGTGTACAAATCAGTAATCAGAACAAAGGGTGGCCATTTTTAAGAAACTAGAATATAAAACACGTTTTCAGTTATTTCAAACTTTTGTTAAGTACATACCTCCTCCTGTGTTTACTCAGTTTTGTTGCCTTCAGTTAGAATCTACAATGTAAATAGTCGTGAAAATACAGAAAACGCATTGAATGAGAAGGTGTGTCCAAAC
>JAOUQT010000029.1:2641932-2652101 GCA_025769995.1 Xyliphius kryptos
TGATGATTATAACTGACAACTAATAAAAAACCCAAATTCAGTATCTCAGAAAATTAGAATATTACTTTAGACCAATAAAAAAGGATTTTTAAAAATGCTGGCCAACTAAAAAGTATGAACATTAAAAGTATCAGCATTTCCAGCACTCAATACTTAGTTGGGGCTCCTTTTGACCAAATTAGTGCAGCAATGCCGGCGTGACATGGAGTCAATCAGTATGTGGCAATAGTGGCCTTTAGCTATACTGCATTGTTGGGTCTGGTGTGTCTCATCTTCCTCTTAACAATTCCCCATATATTTCTGTTAAGGTCAGGGAGAACAGGGTCAGGGAGAATTAAGAACAGGGATACCATGGTCCTTAAACCAGGTACTTGTAGCTTTGGCACTGTGTGCAGGTGCAGAATGAAATCTGCATGGCTCCCAAAACCATCACTGACTGCAAAAACTTTAAACTTTAAATTTATTTTCATCAGAGAACCTAACTTTAAACCACTAAACAGCAGTCTAGTCTCTTTGGTCTTTAGAAGCTTCTGACACTGTCTTTTGTTCAAAAGTGGCTTGACACAAGGAATGCGACAGCTGAAACCCATGTCTTGCATATGTCTGTGCACGGTGGTTCTTGAAGCGCTGACACTAGCAGCATTCCGGTCTTTGTGAATGTCCCCACATTTTTGAATGAGTTTTGTTTCACAATCCTCTCTAGGGTGATGTTATCCCTATTGCTTGTACACTTTTTTCTAACACATCTTTTCCTTTCCTTTGCCTCTTTATTAAGGTAAAGCTCTGTGTACAGCCATCCTCCTTAGCAATTACCTTTTGGGTCTTGCCATGCTTGTGCAAGGTGTCAAGTCAGCAGTCTTCCCTATGATTGTGGAACCTACAGAACTAGATTGCGGGACCATTTATTGGCCGTTGCAGCTGTTTTGAATTAAATAGCTGAGTGTGGCACCAGGTGTCTTCAATATTGAATCTTTTCATAATATTCTAATTTTCTGAGATACTGAATTTGGGTTTTTTATTAGTTGTCAGTTATAAATAATCAAATTAAAAGAAATAAACACTTGAAATCTCTCAGTCTGTGTGTAATAACGCATATAATATACAAGTTTTACTTTTTGAATGGAACTTTTTCATAATATTCTAATTTTATGACCAGCACCTTCTAAAAAGCAGAAGCAACAAGTGTTAAGATGCTAGAATTGATGTGAGTAGGGCACAGATCTTCCTAGTTGATTAAACTGGAGTTTAACTGTGTGTTAATACACTACATCAGCTACTGTCATTCCTAGCTGCTTTGGGTTAAAGCACTTCCACATGAATACGTGCAAATGTAAAAGCCTGGTCTGATCCTCATGCAGTCTAATAGCTACATGCATATGCTTAGATAATCACAGAAATTTTCATAGCAGAGTGTCTAGTGTAGCCTGACAAACATTTACCAAGCACAAATCCGCAGATCAGACATGGCAATTTCATTCAGGAACCCACACACACACACACACACACACACACACACTAGAAAGAAGAGCAAATCTTGGGTTGTGACGAGGTGATTATATAGTTTATGATTAAGTATTATGAAATATAATATATTCTTTTCTCCCAACAGGTTTAACTTCATCTCACACAGGGTTACACCCAGTATTTAAATTATTTAAAGTGTATTAGAATTTTACATCAAACTCCATCTCACACTCTATTAATAGTACTGTGCAGAAGTCTTAACCACACCATTATTGTTAGTAAAAAGTTTAGATCTGTTTTTGATATTAATTAGGAATAAACGATTCAGTAAAGAATTGTACATTTGGTTGGCTTTTTCTTACCAAAATCCATACCAAATGTTTGCACATCAGGAAAGAGCTACTTTTATATAAGTACAGTGTCTTCCCCCACACGCGTCCCCTGTACTTACTATTGTTTTGCACTGTTTGTATTTATTGTTCTGTATTGTTCGTATTTATTGTTCTGTATTGTTCATATTTATTGTTCTGTATTGTTTGTATTTATTGTTCTGTATTGTTCATATTTATTGTTTTGTATTGTTTGTATTTATTGTTCTGTATTGTTCGTATTTATTGTTCTGTATTGTTCGTATTTATTGTTATGTATTGTTTGTATTATTTGTTCTCTATTGTTCGTATTTATTGTTCTGTATTGTTTGTATTTATTGGTCAGTATTGTTTGTATTCATTGTTCTGTATTGTTCGTATTTATTGTTCTGTATTGTTCGTATTTATTGTACTGTATTGTTTGTATTTATTGTTCTGTATTGTTCGTAATTATTGTTTGTACTGTTTGTATTTATTGTTCTGTATTGTTTGTATTTATTTTTCTGTATTGTTTGTATTCATTGTTCTGTATTGTTTGTATTTACTGTTCTGTATTGTTCGTATATATTGTTTGTACTTTATTGTTTGTACTGTTTGCACAAGTGCAATTTAATGTTGTGTGTAGCACCTTGGTCTGGCGGAACAGTGTTTTGTTTTTGTAACACTGTATATGGCTGAAATGACAATAAAACTACTTGAGACTACATTTTCTCAAGCAAATTTACATTGCAGTCTCCATTACAATTTTAGTTAAAAAAAATAAAGTATTGTAAACACAATACTATATAGGGTTAATGCTGAATTCATAAATATAAACACCTCTAGCTAAATAACCGGGTGATTAAGACTTCTGCACAGTACTCTAATAATAATAACAGAGATCCAGTTCATTATATGGACCATTTGATGCGTCTTGTTTATTGGCATTGTTCTATTTAGACAGGGACTATCTTTAAAACAAAATTTCATCTAATCGCTTAACCAACTGGCCAGAAGCAGAAATATACTATACGTTCTATATATTCTACTATATCTTTACATTTATTGCTATAAGCCAAAATTGGATGCCAAATTTCTATCAATTCCATAACGTCATATCTTATATGTTTCAGGAATTTTAAAATTTTGTGTCCACTATCGTTTGCATGAAACAAGCAGAAACAAGGGGAAAAAAGATGCATACTACAAGAGTTATCATCAGCATAAAATCCATATCCAAGAAGCAAGTCAGGCGACAGGTGTTAACATGCAAAATGCAAAAACATAGACATAGAAAGAAATAGATCAGAAAGACCAAGACTGTGAGCAAGGAGGAAAATAAGAGTACCTCTCTACTGCTCAGTGCTTTGGTGAGAGGGAGAGTGGTCCTCAGTAGGAGAGCTTTCAGCTGTATGACTGCCCCGAAAGAACCACCAAACACACACATACAGGAATACACACCCAGGCCGAACCGAGAAGAAGTGGGTTAGCGAGAGAGAGAGAGAGAGAAAGAGAGAGAAAGTTATAGGCTGTGTGAACAGTAACTGAGGTTAGTATCTGAAAGAAGAGTAGTGTTTAAGATTAGCAGGGTTAAAACTTGGATGTGCTGTTAGTTTGTCCATAGTTCTCTTTTCTGCCACTGTCACCAGCGAGTCCAGCTTTAGTCCGATGACAGAACCAGCCCACCTGGTTTGTTAGGTTAATATTAAATAATGCAGCCTGGATATCTCAGCTGGTAGAGTGCATGCTGCTGGAAAAATCCAGAAGCGTTAGTAACGGGTCTGCAACAGCTGACAAAAGATTGGGATACTTGCTTGCGCAGGCAGTAATCACAAAGTGTTTTGGTTATACATCAATTCAATTCAGATTTATTTATCTAGTAATTTTTTAATGTTTTTAAATATAAATATGAGATTTAATAAGGTTAATTTTCCCCAATAAACAAGCCGGACGGCGACAGTGGCAGGGACAAACTCCCTGAGAGGATAAGAGGAAGAAACCTTGAGAGGAAACGGACTAAGAGGGCGATCCCATCCTTATTTTAACTATATCAGATTAACAACCTGAAAAGAGTCTGTAATAGAGTGTGTAGAATTTAACATCCAGGTGGATCACATTAATATGACTGAGACCTGTTCTTGAGAAATATAATGGATATACATGTATTTATACTTCTGCTGACGTTTTGGACGTTAATGTACATGAAGTGTAGCACTCCAATGTAGAGATACACCTCGTTCCACTGTTATTACTAAAGCCTTTATTATTACATCTATATCAACTGTTACTACGCCAAAAGCATCCACTATTACACCTAAACATTCTGTTAATACAGCTGAAGCTTCTGTTTCTATGCCTAAATTCGCCTGTTAAGTCACCTTTAGCCACTATTCCAACACCATTATACACTCACTTTATTAGGTACACCTTGCTAATAAAAGGTTGGCGCCCTTCTGGCTTTAGACCTTCCCTAATTCTTCAAGGAATACTTTCAACAAAGATAGCATCCTGCATTCCTTGGTTTTATCAAGTGGTTATTTGAGACTCTGTTGCCTTTCTATCATCTTTAAACAATCTGCCCAGTTTCCACTGACCTCTCACTACGCACCAAGGCATTTTCTTCCCCACAAATGCCGCTTAATGTAAACCCTATGGTTGTGCGTGAAAAGGCTAGTAGCTTAGCAGTTTCTGAAATATTCAGACTAGCCATTCTGGAACAAAAACATGCCACATTCAAAGTCATAGCCTATTTTCCCATGCTGATGCTCAGTGTGCATTTCAGCAAGTTGTTCTGACCACCTCTGTATGCCTATATGCATTGTATTGAGGCATTGTAATTAGACTATGTCCGGTAAGCGTATTACATCAATATTATAACATTATAATACACTGCTACACCTAAAGTATCCACTATTACACCTAAATATTCTGTGAGGACAGCTAAAGCTTCTGTTACATCACATCAATCGCTTGTTAAGTCACCTTTAGCCACTCTTATAACACCAATATACTGCATTAAAGTGAATTTGAGATGCCAAATGAACCCCGACTAATATAAAGGTAAACATTTGTATGAATATAAATGTGAGACTGATGCAACCTTCTTCCTGTCATGAATAGACATTGATGCTGAAATGACATCACATAAATAACAAAATGTTAATAACATTAACAACATCTAAACTGGTAATATTACTGACATCGTAGCCACACCTGCATTTGTTGTAACCTGTACCTAGCAGAGGTACATCACTGAGCTCTGCTAAAGTTTACAGAAACGGAATGATATGTAAACTGAGGTAAAGATTACCTCAAAGATTGAGGTAAACCCAATATGATGAAGGCTCCTTACAGTAATCACTGTAATTTATTCAATATTAGCTTTGGATCCTTGTCCAATTTGCAATCTTACCCGCTCTGCCAGTTGAGGATGTGCTGGGGACTGCAGGGGGGAGTTGCTGCTAACTCACTACATGGAGTTCCACTTCTCTGGCTGTGTGGAGAGGCGGCTATACACGCATATACACACAAAACACACACACACACACACACATAGCTGTTAGACACTTATGTACTCAATAATGTACAGCACTCTCCATTTTGGAGAAACAACATAACAGGTATAACGCTTGTTTGTCACTGACACTTCCATATGATAGATCTTGGGATTAAATCCCAGAGTGTTTCAGTCAGCCAGAGAGCAATCCATCATCGCCGAACAGACACACACACAGCACAGACCACCCTGACGGGATGTCACTCCCTCACACCTTGGAATGCATTTAGTTAAACTCTCCTGTCAACTTAAGTATACTGATGTGGAGGTATTAATCAAGTAGCTATGAATACAACACGAAGTGTAAGAGCAAAACAGGATATGATGTGTGTGTGTGTGTTTGATAAATACATATACTTCAGTTTAATCAGAATGATGACAATATAGATTTTATATTTATGCAAACTGAATGGAAAAGTTCTATATCCCTCTTCTTATCTTGACACATGGGACAATTCTCTTATTTTTGTAACTGCCAGGTGTTCCTAATCCAGAGATCATTGATGTGTATTGATTTCCTATTTAAAAAAATAAATATGTCTCCCAGCATTCATTTAACTAAAAATAAAAATACAAGTACGTACCGAGACAAACAATTTAACCAATGAATATTAATCTAAATAGGTGGTACGGTATTGCAGTTGGTTTTGTCCTGGGTCTAGCAACTTGAAAATTCCTGTGTGGAGTTTGCATTTTCTCCCAGTGTTCACACCAGTTTCCTCCAAGTGCTCCAGTTTCCTCCCGCATTCCAGAGACATTCATGCTAAATTAAATGGTGTCTCAAAATTAGCCATTAATGTGTAATTGTAAATAATGTGTGTCCTACAATGGAGTGGCACCTTGTTTAGGGTTCTTCTTGCCCTTGCACCCAGAGTTAGTGGTGTGGGAACCAGAAGATAATGAATGAATGAATTTAAAGTATTACCTAATAGCAACATCAATCATATGGTATAGAAAATATAGGTAAAATAACCCTACAATATTATGCCATATAAAGAGGAAATAATCGATATATTAATAGCAAGATGTCTTACCCGGTGAGCTCTTAGCGAGTGTGCCAATTCTCCCTGGGTTTGAACTGGTGTGTGTGAGACGCGAGTGCTCTTTGAGTGAACCGGATGAACGCTGGTACCAGCACCGTAGCTCCTCAGACACGGCTGCTCTGTTTCCTCCGCCCTCCCTCCCCACAGATGGAGTCCTCACTATTTGAGACCTGGAGGGTGTGAGCCTGCCACTGGCACTGCTTCCCTCACTATCCTCCCCAGCTGACCCCCAGCCCTCTTTGTATAGGCCACCAGCTGTGTATGAGTTAGATGTCTTAAACTGTGCTTTAACGCTGTAGTGGCCTTCCTGGTCACTCTCAAGGCTGCGGACCACCACAGCACCTGGGCTGCTGCCTGTTGGGTACAACGGATACTCCTTAATGCGGTACTGTGACGATGGCTGGCTCTGGCTGTTCAGGTAGATGCCCTGTTGTGCTGTTCCTGTTGTCCCGCCATTTCGTGCAGCCAGGTTAGGCATGCTGCCTGAGCTTGAGTTGCCCAGATGACCGGCAGATTTGTGGCGCTGCCGCTGACGCTGCCGTGCTCTAGAAGGCGAGTCCTCGGCTAGGGTGCGGTAGTTAGGGTTGACGCCTGCCGGTGGGCATCCTTGCTCAGAACTGGAATGGCTGGTGCATGATGAGCAGTCATCTGGCACTACTGAGCCGCTACTTCCTGTCCGCTGTGGCCCTGCCATGAATAGGTCTGGGCTGAGTTCCGCCTCTGGTCCTGCCTCTAAGCTCAGCAACTTCCCCTGCGACTCCAGGCTGGAGCTCCGCCCACGAAAAGGCTGAGACAGGCTGAGAAAAGAAGGCTGAAATATTAGTAAAAACACCAACAAGCTATGTCCATCTGCAAATGTGTGTATATGACAATACCTGGCTGAATGGACGTAGCTCTTGGTCCTAAGGTCAGGAGTAGAGGGCATGCTGGACTGGCTGTTCCAATGGGGCAGCGTGCGCACTGGGCTGTTCTGCAAAGAGTTACTTCCTCCTGTCTCACAGCTGCCTGTACTGGGGAATCGCCTGTGACTGCTACGTGAGAATGAGAACAAAAAATTGAAAATGGATTAGCATTTTAATCCATTAGTCAAAAATAGTCAGTCTGAAACATTCTGTCAATTTAAATAAATTCACTTATAACAATTCAAAATGTTTTTGATCCTTATCCTTAGACATGGCGCCAGTCCATCATAGGGCACACACACACAATCACGCACACATACACATACTAATGGATAATTTAGAGACACCAATTACCTACCATGCACGTCTTTGGAATGCAGGGGGAAACCAGGAGTACCCGGAACACGGGGAGAACATGCAAACTCCACAACGAAATTTCCAGAGTTGCCCCACCCAGGGTTCAAACCCAGGATCTTATTGCTGTAAGGCCACAGTTCTATCCACTGTGCCACCATGCTGCCCTAAATGGCTAATATGTAAATTAAGATCTGAACTATCATGCTAATTGTATGTGCAATCACCTGCCACTTTATCAGGTACACCTGTTTAATTGCTTAGAAGTACCAATATCAAATCACATGGCCAAGTCAATGCATTTAGGCAAGTAGAGGTGGTCAAGACAACTCCAGAAGAACTTCAAACCGAGCATCAGAATGAGGAAGAAATGTGATTTTAACCGTTAAAGTGACATTAAGTGACATGTTTGTTGGTGCTAGATGGGCTGGTCTAAGTATTTCAGAAACTGCTGTTCTACTAGAATTTTCACACGCAGCCATCTCTAGGGTTTACAGGAAATGGTCAGATAAAGAGAAACATTTCAATGAGCAGGAGCTGTGTGGCTGAAAATGTCTTTTTGATGTGAGAGGTCAGAGGAGAATGGGCAGACCGGTTCGAGATGATAGAAAGCCAAGATTAAGTCAAATTACCAAAAACTGTTATAACCAAGGAATGCAGAATAAAACCATCACAGTTAAAAGTATGCCACGAAGAATTAAGGCAAAAGGGCATACAACATTTTACTTGCAAAGTGTACCTAATAATGTAGGCAGTGAGTGTATATGACAAACCTAATGCATTTACAAGACCCAAGATTCAGTGCAATGTTACCATAACAACAAGTACACACTGTGAATACATAACATTAGTTCAGTTACACAAGCCTAAGTTTACCCCAAAACAATTGTTTACCCCAGTTTACCCCAAAACAATTGTGCAATATTATTTGGTGTTCATTTCCACAATGCAACCTTAATCTTAATGAAGTAGTATATAGGATTTATAATTACAAAAAAAAAAGAATATTATTGACATAAAGCGCATATATAAATATTCAATTAATATTAATATTAATAGCACATCAGCCATCACTATGTCTATATTTCCAGATGTGTGAATAGTGCTCACCTGGAGTGGGAGGAGCGTTTCTTTACCCTTTCATAGGGCTCGTCAAGTGAGCTTTCGCTCCACATGCGGGGTTTGATTGGCGATTTGTCATAGTCGCTGCGTTGGTAGTGCAAGTGCCTGAGACCCTCCAGAGACTGAGGTGGAGGAGGTCTGCTGTGAGATGGAGGCCGGGGTGGAAGGCCCTTGTGTGGAGAGGAAACTGGAGAAAAGGTCGGTGTCCCTGCTACCTGAGGGTCATCTGGGAAAAAAAAACACAGAAAATGATATATAAAGACATTCTTCAGTTGTACATTTATTTAAACTAATACTGTATTCGCTCCACATTAAGGACATGAAGTGTCACAAACTGGATTTATTTCACAATTTATTAATTTAGTTCACGGGGTCAACAATGTCTAAATGGGTAGAGGGCTGAGGAACAAAAGATTGCCGGCTAGATCCTCACACTAGGCAAGTCATGACTAAAGTGCCATTGAGCAAAGCACCCAACCCCCAACTGCTCCCCGTGCACCTCATTTGGAGCAGAACACTGCTCCGGGTGTTCACCTGTGGATGGGTTAAATGCAGAGAAAGAATTTCACTATGGGGAGCAAACAAACTATATGATGTTGCTCTTGCTCACACTGCGTGGGCCTGTATGCTTTTATAGACTCATTAATATTTAACTGCACTGCAATACTACATCATAAAGTCATTATAATTTGAATGCCATTTTAATAGTTTGTTACAGCGCTGTGGGATGACTATGATATGTTCACCCGGTTTATAAGAAATGTACTGAAATGTACTATGGAAACGTCCCATCCGGAGACAGATGCCTGGAAGAAAGCAGAATCGAGACCACTCTATAGCAATGGTAGCATGTGCTACTAGTTAGAGTTTATTAGCCAGATTACACTTCTGTGTGGTATTTGTATATGTGAGAGACTTACCATCATCTAGCACTAGAGCATCAGAAAGAGAGCTGTCCTCTGAGCCGATATTCGCCTCTGGAAGAGAGAGAGACAATCATACACAGTTCGTGAGATCATTCAACATATTCCCATCTATACACACACACACTATGTTTTATCCATGAAGTCTGAAGTAGAGTGCTCTTATTTGTGTGTGTGCATACATTAAATTAATTACACAACCGCCTGAAACCCTAGTGGAGTTCACAAACACATGCGGTTTTACAGAAGCTACACTTCTTCCTGCTCTCAGCAGGGCAGATTTTACACAGTGGGACACTTTGTTAACTCACTTAATGAAGCTTCATAATCACAAAAAAGAGTTCAGAGAGTAACACTTCTCCATCCATCTCTTTCAAACACACACACACACACACACACACACACACATATAATGTATGGCTGCCATTAAACTCACAAAGAAAGAAAATATCACTCAC
>JAOUQT010000029.1:2778647-2792834 GCA_025769995.1 Xyliphius kryptos
CTTTCATTAAATGGCTACACAGCTGTACTGATTCATGATTATTTTTTTCCATGTTGTATTATCTTTTCAGTAATTAAATATGTAAGGGATGTTAGACTGCTGTTATTTTGCACATAACTATGAAGGCATTGGCGCTTGATGGCTGCAAACGTCTGTGAAACTGCAGTATAAGCCTCAAAATGATTGGTATCTTCACATGTATGAGAATGATCCATACCGTGCCCACTGAAGCAGCCAATGGTTTTGTTTGACATTTATTTTTCCAATTATTCTTAAACCAGTATGCATATGTACAACCTTCGTGATTTTTCAAACAAATCTTTTAATGTCCTGCACATTCAGCAGTGTTTTTCACCCTTGACAAACTTATATTGACAAACATTGTTAAAGTATCAATTCTATCACAAAATGGTAAATCATGACCTCTCCTTGCTTTGGTAAATGCTCTTTTCTGCTCTGTCGTAATAACTTTTCCTTTTAGTAGTCGACTCTCCCAACGATAAGGAAGCATCTGCTCGCACAATCAACATGTTGTACCAAACGGGCTGCTTTTGCTCGTGAGTTTCAGCTGCACATCGTTCACTATGGTGTGTTCGAGCCTGCTTTTGCTCAGAACTTTCTGCTGGACGCTGGCACAACGTGATGGCTGTGCGAGCAGAAGCGATTCCTAATCATAAGAAGTGTGTGGTGGAACTGTAGCATAGCGTTTTATTGGGCAATCCTACCCGTGTTGTGCTTGAATGTGAGTGCACGCGGTGGATTTTGAATATTGCACAGTTGCAGTTGTAGGCTTGTGGTTAGGGAACCAGCCTTGTAACCTAAAGGTCGCCGGTTCGATTCCCAGTCACACCAGGTACTATGGCTGAAGTGCCCTTGAGGAAGGCACCTGACCCCAATTGCTCCCCGGGCGCCGTATAAAAGGCTGCCCACCGCTCCGGGCATGTGTGCTCACTTCACCAGTGTGTGTATTTGTGTGTGTTTCACTGCACGGATGGGTTAAATGTGGAGGACAAAGTCCTCTGTGTGTAAGCACAGTAGGCAAAATGAATCACTTTAAATCACTTTTTTCGTAACCCAATTATTTTTTACTGTCTAACTTGACATTAGTTTTGGGCTGCACAGCAATTTACTTAAAAACCTGACAAATTGATCCCATTGGTAACGTTCAGCCGCTCGGTAACATTTTGTACCCATCAGATTATTTACATTTCTTTATTTATTTTTAAACTTCATTCTGCAGGACAGCTTTCACACGGGGGCGCTCTGCCGAATGTCCGAATGAGGCCTGTAGCAAATATAAGGTGGAACTAACCCCCTGCATTTGTGTCTGATTTCAGAAACGAGGAAATATCCAGAAAGAGGACGATCATTTTGAGCGTCTGGTTGAGCAGTACAAGAAGAAACTCACAGGCACGGCGAAATCTAAAGCCACTCCCATCAAAAAGAGCAAATGGTTTAGCTGAGTGTGTAAGTGTGAGAGCCTGTGTGTGTTTGTGTGTATGCGTGCGCATTATGAATTTTAGTGAATGACTCGTGCGAGATTTATTTTGATGGTAAATGTTCTTTGTTCTCTTATTGGTTCTTTTGGAACTCTTGTGTTTTTCATCTGTAAACCAAAATACTGCAAATAATTCACTCAAATCAATAAATTCATACAATAATCATCATAAACAGGTTTGTGATCACAAGTTAATCTGCATCATTATGGGAAATACGCCGATTAGTATGAATGTGGAGTGGTGGCGAAGGGGATTTAAAAAGAGGCGGAGCCAAAGCAGAAGGTGGTGTAATAAAGACATATTGCACGAGAGGGCGTGCATTATTGTGAATGAGTTACACCTCTTTTCCGTGGTTTATTCACAATAATGTACAACCTCAAGGGTCTTATTGTTTTTCTAAAATGCTAACAAGCACACTTTAATTAAAAAACAAGGTTTGATTCATATATGCGTTGACTGAAAACAAAATCACTAAAAAAACTCGCCTTCCATGATAAAATCCAGTCTGTTTTCAAAATGAACCCCGACGCAAGTAAAAGATTTCTGTTATTTTTTAACAATTAAAAACCAAATTACAGAATGCAGTTTATGAAAAACGTCAGGTAACAGTACGAGTGTGAAGTGGTCAGAGTCGTGGTTATTGTAAATATTGTCACGGCTAGACAAGCGGCTCAGCCAATCAGATTCAAGGACTGCTGTTTAATAATGGATCTCATATGTGGCTTGTCTGTGTTAATTGTCTAAACATTGTCCCTCGGATGGTTCTCATCAGCTGTTTTCCACTCGTCTGTCTCAGGAATTTTAGTTCAACTGAAACAGACTGGACCCTAAAGTTTACTGCCCTCTTGTGGGTCAGGACCGATCGATTTAATGGTTGTAAATGATTTTAAAGCGTGATGTCATCATCTGTCTGAATCACGATTAAGTGGCAGTTTATAAAAGCGATCGTTAATGTGCCGTCGTCTGGTGGATCGTCTGGTGGGGAGTGACGACGTGGAAAGCGGCGTGTTTTAGTTTTAAAAGATTTTGTAGATTTCTTCTCATAAATTCACATGCAATTGGGAACAGGACCTTAAAGGACCAATGTGCATCAGCTAACACAGTACTGAGCAAGGTGCAGCAGAGTTAACAGACGTGAAAGTGAAATGGTTCAAAACAAAGCAGTAATACACGTTTAGATCGATGATTACTCAGATCAGCGTCTGCAGAACGAGACGAACACCATCGGTCCAAGTAACCACTTTTTATTGGATGATGTCTGAACGTGTGTACACATAATTAAGATTGTCTAACAAACTCTGAGGGATGGAGGACCTGGCTCACAGTCTCCAATCTAATTCATTCCAAAAATGTGTTGGATGGGTAAGTGGAGGTCATAAATTCTTCTATAGCAGACAAACCCAGCCAGAGCAACTTATCTGAATGTGGATAACACTACAAGAACATAGATTATAAAGTCAGAATTTTCTTTAAAATTATTCCGATTTCATTACCATTGCATGACTCTTTAATTGCAACTGAGATGGAATTGGAAATGAAGGTGGAGCTTTATTTACTTTGCATTTGAACACTGGAGTTTCCACCGTGGTTTGGACTTTGGATGGACTCAACGCTGCTTTGGTGACATTGTTTATAGAGCTGCTGGATTCACAGTCATCGTGTCATTTTGCTGCAAATAAATTCACAACATCGATGTTTCGGAGAATTTAAATCTGAAGGACGAGCGGTGGGTGGATGTCAATATTTGATATGCTGGACTTCCACACGTACACCCACCCACACCAGAGAGCTGCTCTAGATTCATTTGTATAGAATAGCTTTATTTTGTATTGTGCATCAGTGACATTTACAGAAATAAAGCAACCAGAGTCTACAGACTTACATTATATAATACTGTAGGTTTTTATCAAAAATCTTAAATAACAAGTAAGTACATTACATATTAAAAGACAGCTTTTAAAATCCTCTTGAAGTTTCCAAAGCAGAAGTTTGAAAAATTTACTCTTGATTCAGACTCCTGCCAGAGGACACATCACTCAATCTGGTTTCCTCGATCTTACAGCAGGATCCAGGAAGACTTCAGAGACATGACTTCACTCTTGTGTTTCATGAATATAACTACATACATTATATAATACACTGAAACAGGACATGGTAAATAGTCTGCTGGTTTTTCGGAGGGAGGGGAAGAGGATTCGTGTTTCCCAGCACGATCAGTCAGGAGGCTTCCGGTAAGGCTGTGTGACATCACTGACAAAACGTAGCTGGTGGTGATGTCAGCATACATGAGGGGTGTGAGTGTGTGTGTGCATTTTTGCACGTGTGGAATTTTTAAAATTTCAGATGGAATGCCCGGTGCCTGTTCTTGTGCAATGATTACCCCATTCTCCAAATGGGCTTCATGCCAACTGTGTCTCTCCCACAATAATGAGAACCTTTTAGATCAAGAGCTGGCAGGAGCAGCAAACTTCAGAGCCCTTGCGTATTAAAAAATGCTCTAAGAAAAACTTTCTATACATTTTAGACGTACAAAATACTTTGATCAATAAATAAAGGTTTAAATAAATACAACAAAAAGCCACTGTGCTGACCTCAGCAGGTTTTCAGCAGGTCCAGGCTGGTCAGCAGTCTCTGTAAGTATTTCTGCAGCCTGTCCAGAGTCACATAACCCAGTGTGACGTGGTGCTTCCCGTGCCTCTTCAGGAAGGCCTCCTCCTCCTTTTTTCCAGCTGTTTTTCTGTGCATGCATTGCAGCAAGCGCATCCTATCTTCCAAATAGTTCTGCAGTGTACTGATGTCATTGTGAAGCTGGTCCTTATGACCTCTGGGAAGGCTCTGAAGAACTCGCTGGAAAGTGTTTAGGGTATCCACAATGGATCCCAGGCCTTCAATAGACCTGGTGGACTGCATCTCAGGCAGGAGCTCGGCACTGTGCAGGATTATGATATCAGGTATCTGCAGCTGAAGAAGAAGACGGAAGCACGGGTCACATTTATGTCCATCATGGAACACTCTAGAACTACCAGCTCCATTTACTGTAACTGTACACATCATAAGTAAATAAAAGCCCTTTTCTGTTTCCACTGGCTAGTGTTGCAACAAGTAAGGATCTTCCCCCGAACTGTTGCCATCCAGATGCAATGATATTTACATTAGTCTTGTAGAATTAGGGAATATATGCCCAGAAGTTAGCAAAATGGATGTAAATTTGGGACCTACAGAATGTGTCATTCTTAACCAGTGGGTTTTAAATCAGAGGCTCTGCGAATAACACTAAAATTTTTCCAATTCATTACCAAATTGAGATGTTTAAACTTGTTTTTCTTTACTCTTTTATCAGTTGTTCTGCAGCCTGAAGACGAAATCCCATTTACCTCATCTTTGTAGAGCTGGATTCTAGCATTGATGTTCTCCACCTGCATTCTGACCAAGTTTCTGAAGCTGTCCACAGGATGAGGACGTCCTTGGCAGAGTGTGAACATGCTCACAACACACGCAGAAAAAAGTGCTGGATACAAAACCATGATTTGATCTGTAGACTCTCAGTTTAGCACCTACAAGAAATTCAATGAACAAAATTTAGCTTTTAGAAATTTCAGTCTAACCGTAAAGAACTACATTTATGTTTGTAATTGAGTTGTGAGGCAACAAAGACACAAAAATCAAGTGTCATGGGGTTTTTAACATAATTAACTGATAAATAGATTAATAATATCCCTTCTGTATTTGTAATTGATTAGACTTGTCATTTAAAACACTTAAATAAAACTCAGCTGTTAAATCAACAAGAAAACACATTTAGAAATATTATAATTTAGACTTAAACCGAGAGGCAACACTTTCCAATAACTTTATTTTTTTAAACATAGTAAAAACACTAAATTTAGGTATAAAGTGGTTTAATAGTTTAAATGTAACCCCTACACCTTCAGATGTGTCGTCTATATATTTTTTCCAAGTTGATAGTATAAATTACAGAATTTAATGCTATACATTTACTGTACAGTGCTTTTTTTTAGTTGCTTAATATTTCTATGATTTTTATTGTTTACTTTAATATAATACACATATTTCCCTCAGGGGTGAATAAAGTTATCTATCTATATATTTTTTAACGTTTGCACGATTAGGGAGTTAAATAAGTTAAACTGTTAATTGCAATAACTTTTTAATCAGTTCAGTTTACTTTCACGTCCTCTCATGTTGCTTCATGTAAACAGATATTTTACTGGGAATAAGTTTCTGTATTAAAGTCACCTAAGCGATGCCATCACATTAGATTAGATCAATTTAAACACCAGCAAAGCAGGCAGGATAAACCTCATGCACAGGACGCGTGCAGCATCCTCCCGAGTCGTTCAGAGAGACAGAGTGAGGAGGAACTTACCTTTAGGTGAGTGAGCTGCATCATGCTTTGACTCCATCAGTGCCGTGGCTTTATAGCTCAAAGCTGTTGACTCATCAGTGAATCACCTCAGGCTTTCCTGTCCTGCTCATAGGATCAGAAAAGAGACGACCCCCCCCCCCCAACATTGAACATCACCCCCTCAAAACACCCGAAACCTAAAACATACCTTTCCACTTTTCGGGTTCGTTTCACTAATTCGGTGTGTCACATCTTTACTGCATCATTTATCAAACATTGCTGGAAGGAGCAGTGTGACTTCTTGGAACAAACATTAGGATAAAATGATTAGAAACAGCACAGAGGAGCAGCTATGCCTTTTAACCAGTCCTAACCAGTTTTACTGACAGACTGCAAACAAACATTGTGCAAAAGCTGGTGTGGAAGTGGGCAGGTTCAGATTTGTGTATTTTTTATTTTATGTTGGAGGTGTTGCAACATCTGAATTACCGGTGGTGATTGACGTGGTGGTGGTGGTGAAGATGGGGGGCCCTTAATGATCCACTCATGACTTTGGAACCCAGCATCCAGTGTATATTAATTTAATAATCATATTAAACTGGATCATTACTGCAGGTTCTGTCCCCCCAAAGCACAAGACATGATGGCTGGGTTCTTTAATGCAACCAGGCAGAAGGTCCCCCCTTAATGCCCCTTAATGGGCAAATATCCGATCCAGCTTCTTATGTTATCGGTTACTAAACATCAACTCTCTCCTGAACTAATTATGACAAGCTGACTCAGATGTTGTTCTGGTTTTGTTTTTATTAAACCAGAGTTACCACAAGGTATACAACATGACCAAAAGACACACATCCTCCTCTAAATTTGATCTTGATATTTAATTTACTGTGAGGTGAAAAATGTGAATTATGTGTTAATAAGCTTTCAGATTTGTTACAAGAGTTTGGGGAACTGAATTTTCTTTTGAATTATCCCAAGTGACCTAAAAAGGACCTTAGAGAACACATCTAAGATGAGCAACTATTATCACAAATGCTTAAATTAGTTTTTCAGCAGTTATCAACAACTAAACCATTAGCAATCATCAACTAAAGAGATGGATTGACTTTATATGAATGAAAAACCTGGTATTTCTGACCCGCTGTGCCCTTTTCTTCGCTTGTTTGGATTTAAAAAGTGAAAATGGATTCTGTACTGAATAAAAATGCAAACAAACAGCAGCCACAAAACTGCAACACAATGAAGTCCAATGAAAAAAATCATCCACGTAAAATAAAACCATGTGTTTTATGACCCTGACATAAAAATAAATCATAACGTATCAGCAACATGCACCCTCTTGTGGTCAAAGTATGCATTGGCACAGCACTGATTGAAACACATTCAGTCGTTCTGAAAATCAGCTGTTGAGAGCTAGAAGTTACATTACAAAATGACAATCTGTATTGTAAATACACTATATTTAATGTTCTGTTCAACATTTGATATGTGAACACGTAATTAAACTGTATTTTAAAATTTTTTTGTTTGAGAATGCCGTGATTTGAGCATCCACTCAGAAATTTGTTACAGTAAAATGAGGTTATAGGACCATGACCTGACTTTAGGTTGGGGTCCAAACACTGACCCTTGTGGAATACTATTCTTATTACATCACATTGTGCATAGAGCGTCTGCCTGTAACGGTCAAATGTTTATGACAAAAACGTACGTCAGACTTATTGTTCAGTATTTAACTTTTTGTTTAATTCTGCTTTTTAAATAAAAGTTCAGGACGTTGTGCACAGTGCAGACTGCAGGAATGCAGGGCCTTCATGGTGCGCAGATCGGCATTTTCTGCACACTCAGTACAAGAGCTGGGAATCTCCTGGAGAATCGGGAAGAGTTCAGTACAATCAACAGTATTGTTCGGCATCCGGTAATTGGCTGTCAACGTCAGCACTTTCAGGCATGTAACGAAATCCACTGGGGGATCTGTTCTGCCTTATAAATTAAGCAGTGATCCAGATCCACATGTGGCATTTGCGTCTTTACAGGAACCATAAAAAAGCCTTCGCTTGCCGTCTGCGTCTGAAGCCAAACTTACGGGAATCCAGTGACAGGGGTTAAACAGGAAATGGCTCTATTTCTGCATCCTGGCTGCTATTTTTGGCAGTGTTAGGTTATTATGTTGAAGATTGGGGGCTAAAACTACGTGTGGGTTCCAAGACACAGAGTTTTTTATGACCTCGCGTGGGTCCATTGAGACGAAAGTGAGAAGAGCACTGATTGCTGAGGAATGTGTGCCCCATGTGTTTGTCATTCAAAGACTTACTATACAGGTTTTGTTTAAATTTATTCCAACCATGTGACATCATTCTAACAGGAGTAATAAAGGTCAGCGGAGATATGGTACTATTTCATGTGCATGGAGAAAAGTATGTGCTGTGCAGAAATATACACATATATAAGGATGCCCCCCCCCCCCCAAGTCTTTAGACCAGCAACAGGCATTTAAACACAGAATAATGGGAAGAGTAAGGATGTCACCCCGGTCTTTAGACCAGCAACTGGCATTTAAACACAGAGTAATAGGAAGAGTAAGGATGCCACCCCAGTCTTTAGACCAGCAACTGGCATTTAAACATAGAGTAATAGGAAGAGTAAGGATGCCACCCCGGTCTTTAGACCAGCAACTGGCATTTAAACACAGAGAACAGATTCAGAAACACAAAGCTTCGTGGCTGATCTTCAGCAAACTGGCTTAAAGATTGAGCGCCACTTGCTGGCTGAGGGAGTAATTATATAAAGTATCAAACACCTGAATCCACTTATTCCTTAATTACCAGCTGTAGGCCTTTGTCTCCCTCTAGCGGTTGGCCTGGGTTTAACGTTGGAGTTAGTTACAATGTAAAGTCATAATCGGGATTATAATTCATCACACAAAGATGTTGGACAGGGTTTAAAGGGCTCTGTATGGGTCAGTTAAGTTCACTCACACTAAACTCATTCAATCCTTACTATTATTATTAAAATATTAAACCAATGCACTGAGGAACGTATCTTAAATGAATGTTTGTCAAAATAAAAGTATGCCATCTACTGGATGTGTGATAAAGATGCACAAACGAGAGATGGGTGTATATTTGTTAGTATTCATTTTAATCGCTTTGGTTTCAGATGGTCAAGCACAGATGACCTGTCCTCATTGGAAGTCGCTCAGATCACTACTAAAGTGTGCTTTGGGTGAAAATGTCATGTTAAAATTCTTAATGCAACAGATGTTGTTTGAAATGTCAAAACTGCTAAAAATATATATATATATTTTGTATGTGAAGATTAAAAAAGAGGCAACAATTTCATCCTTTTGCAAAAAAACAACAACAACAACAAAACAAAAAAAGGGACAAGGAAAGACATTAAAAAAAATATACAGTATATATATATTCAGACATGTGGTAGGTCAGGTTTTTATTATTATTTTTTTCATTAACAAACAATATTTTACGTCATTAATAAAGCAAACACATCCAATTTTAAATATACATTAATATATACATACATAAATGTTCACTAAAGTGAAACATAAATCATGTATATTATTAAATTAAATATTTCTTATCTGAATTTAACATATTAATGCTTTACAGACTCTTATTTAAAACAACCTACCATAACACCCCAGCACATAAATGTTGTTATTTCATATTTAATATTTAACAACTCATCACTTTAAAATAAATTTTTATAAATAAGCTGATAGAACAATCTCTGCCTTTTTCATCTGAAGCCTAGTCACATCTCACTTAAATTATATAGTTTTAATTTTTTTAAACGATGTACTGTGCTAACATTAACTTCTGATTGGTTAATAAACATGACTTAATTAGCATTATGTTTAAAATACATATATTTAAAAAGAAAAGACTGTCTGATTTTTTCACATAAATAATAAACGAGAAAAAAAATCTCACTAATAACAAATAAACTGGGGATCTTTAGAATTCCAGGGGGTCAGGACCCTCCACACATACTTTTTGGGGTAAGGGCTTCCTGGCTTCTACGGAATGGAACAGCAAGCCCAGACCGCAAAAAGACGTGTGACGAGCACAAAGATAGACGATCCTTCCAAGATTTTACACATGCTCTGAAAAATAAAACAAAGTACACACACATTAACAACTAAACTCATGGACTCATTATAGTTTCATCAGGAGGGTTGCTGTGGTGCATTGTGTAATGTTCTTCATCCTTCATCACTCACTTCTGTTCCTCAGTACCGAAAAAACTAAAGTTGCAGCTCCTGAAAACTTGTGTGTCAGTGCAAAAGCTTTACAAAAAATCTAAAGATGTTCATTTAGACAAAACAGCTAAAGTCAGCAGCATGTTTGGGAAGTGACATAACACTGTTTCTCTATATACATTGTTAAAACGTAGAGTTTATATTCCATGTCCAGTAATTATGTGATAAATGTTTAATGTTTAACATTTTAAACCAGAAATAAGCCATTAATGCCTCTGGGGCCCATCTGGCCCTTTGGCAGTCACTGCACCGACAGTGCACAGAGTAAAATGATTTAATTTCTAATGCACGCACACAAATATGAGCAAACAAAGTAAATCCAAGTCGCCTTTAAACTTAAAACAGTGCAGATGTTCTGTGTGCATACTGTACAAGTGCATAGTTTTTTTTTTTTTTAATTAAGTTTATTCGGTTTTCTTATGTGGCTCCTTCAGAATATTACAATAAAATAACAATAACACTCAGTACATTATTTTAACACAAACAACTACAGTGAAGTTTCTGTAATCTGAAAATGTTTCAGATAAATAACATATTTAATTATTTTGGAAACACTGATAACTGCGGAATAGATACCATCAGAAGGAAACAAGTTTAGGATTATTAATTAAAAACTGAATATTAAACATGTAGCCTTCTGAAGCCATCGAAAAAATCAGTGACATCATTCACACACACGGGTGTGCAGCGTCATTTTAACAGATTGTAACCTCAGTGTAATTAATTTATTACAGTAAGATAAGAACCTGGTCTCAGGGTTATAGTGATAATTACTACAGTTCTCTCTCGCTCTCTCTCTGTCTCTGCTAACAAAAAAAGAAAAGGGAAAGTCTAATTCTCTTCTTGATTGAATGTAAATTGTGGCGCAGAGTCAGTAGTTCTTATTAAATGCACCTGTTTCACGCTGTAGGTCACACGTTCATTTCCTAAACAAAATCTTTTTGCCTTAAAATTGACCTCCAAGTTCAGTTAGATCCATTTTTGTCCATGTAGTTGTAACTATTTGTAGAGCGCCATCTAGTGGTGAGGCTGAAGAGTGGAAACACAACCTCACCTGACCAATATGGTGGCTGCATTGATGCATCACGGCTGCTGTTGAAATATGGCTGTACAGCATAATGGTTTTCAGATAGGCGACCTGATATTATATTAATCTAAACAAATCGTACTCTAATGATTAATATTCATCTTAAGTCTAATAATCCTAAATTGACTCCACACAATGCACCTTTTCCTAAAATGCTATAAGTGCTCATTCCACATGCTTTCTAATTACAAGACATCTGCGTCACATGGTACACATCTTTATTTTTTAAAAAACATAGTAGAGTACCTTTATATGGGTTTAAATTAATGTGTAAATTGTGTACATTTTAAACCTTTCTATTTTTCTTTTTTGTACCGTACAGTCAGACTTTTTGTCTTTAGTCTTCATGATTGAGTGTGACAAGCTCTCCAAATAACTGAAGAAATAAAAATGAGCTGCCGATATTGTTTTCAGGTTGCAACAAAAACAGGAGGTTTTAGTCAGTCTTTACATTCAGATGGAACACTGAAGGTTTTTCAGTTTGGCTGGATTTTTATTGGCTTTGTGAAGTGCATGAGTAATCATGTTTCCATTAGAAATGTATTTTTAAGGGAAAATGTATTCTGTGCTGTTATTCTCTATATTGTGTCTCAAGCAACAATGACTGAAATGCCATTTGCCAAAAGCACTAAAACATAGTCCTTGCTTTCTTAATTGTGTGATGATGGAGGTGCACAAAGCAACAAAGCTCCTGGTTACAGAGAGTCGATGATGGAGGTTGTCTGTGAAAGTATTCAAATTGGTAAGTGTGCATTTGGTTTTTATCACAGAGACGTTACTCTCGGCAATAGTTTAAGCTTCTTCACCAGTGCAAAGCTACTGTGGAAAAAAACAACGTTTTAACCCTAAGAAGGTGGTCCGCATCCATTTTAATTAAGAGAAGGTAAGACTTGTATTATATGTGTTTGATTTAAGAATGGATTTCAAAATTATTACTTCTTCTTATCTGACAAAACTATAATTGTTGGCTGTTGTGACAGTCTTAAAAACCCAGATTCGTCCCCAGCATAATGAAGACATTCATCCAACCACATTCCTGATATTAACATCAGTTTTGCTCTGTTGTGATTTGTATAATAGTATAATTAAGGCCCTTAAACATTCATTAGATAGAAGTAATATTTGATTAACAGATAATTTAATAATAGGAAAGCAGAATTGATGTTAAGTAATATGCAACGTTGCCAATATGGAAAAAGTTACGTTTTAAATACTCAAAATATAAATATGTGTGTGGTTGCTGTCCATGGTGCTGAACACATACCTCGGTAAACGCCCTGTACACCCCAAATCATAAAATCACGGTGATGAAAATGAGCACATTTGACCCACAGGTATTTATTTTCAACTGGACCGAACTCGTCACGAAGCAGAACAATGAGCAGCATGTGTTTCAGATGCAGTTTGGCACAAAACGCGCACGATTTCTCAGCAGCGTTTGTGGCGCATCCACAGAGAGCCAAGCACGAATCTCTCCAACTGCACATGCACAAAATGATGCCCATTTCACAGCCACAGCAAAGAAAACCAAAGCCCCACGGTTTACCAGCCAGCAACAAATCTGCTCAGCATTCACAGAAAAGAGAAAAACCATCCACCACCGAGCCTCGTGATGAATTACTGAGAGTCCAGTCCGTCTTTAAAAACCTTATGACATTAAAATGATCCCAGATCGTGGCCCATTTCACCCTTCTGTGCCGGTAACTCCTGACACCCATCAAATTCACCAGTCACCCATTTAGAAAGCCTTCAAAGAAGCGTTTTATTACCTTCAGAATGTCGAATCAGTAATTAACCGAACTGATCCAGAATCAGCGCGAAGGCAAAGGCATCGTAAACGCGGCGGCTTGTTGCTTACTCTCTACATCCAAACTTTATCAAGACCTGCGTAAAATGAAAATGATGATCCAGGTGTTTTACCTCTGACACTGTGAGCAGTGTGGTGGGCTGGAGATGGAGGAGCACCAGGCGTCCCCCCCACCCCCCAACACCCCGACCACGAGCCCATCTCGCCTCTGACATCTCGCAGATCCCCGGCATCACCAAACAAACAGGTCCTAAAAAGAAACGAGCCTTTCACTCTGTGGTGAGGTGCAGAGCGCGATCACAAAACGGCTATAAAATGGAGAAAAAGAAATAAAAAAAGAAAAAAAGGGGGAAAGCACATTCCCTCCTGGACGTGCAGCAGCTACTACAGGCGGTACTGACGTGCCTCCGGTGGCGGGGCGTCGCCGTGACGCGTGGCGCGCACCTTCTCAATGCGCACTCTCCATTCCGCGCGTTTAGCTGTCCAAAAAACGGTATTTTGCGCCCGCAATTTTGACCTGATTTACTATTTCGGAAAATACAGGAGGAAATCTAATGGGAATCTGGTTGCGCTCCATTCCTCCAGTCAGCTGTTGACCCGCATTGACGTCATTGCGTCATTAGGTTTCCCCTGGAAACGCGGGCAGAGCTAAAAATAGCAGCGCGCGCGTTAATTCAGGAGCCAGTAGGGTGTGTGTGTGTGTGTGTGTGTTGCAGGGGGCACTATTCAGTCCAGATCATGAATCCTTTTTTCACTGTTCTTATTTTCTCTCTACATGATGGTTTCAAGGGCGAGCCGATCACGACTCTTCTGCTATTTTAAGGATCGAGAAAAAGGGAGCAAGTCACAGAGAGAGAGAATGAGAGAGAAAGGGCGAGAGAGGGGATATAAATAGCACTCTCTCCATTGCTTACCGGATTGTACGAGCTGGGATTCCGCTCTTTGCGCGCCAACGCATATTTAAGCGCAACCACAACTGTATCTATAATTAATCATCGTCTGCTATTGAAATGTAACGTGCGCACAACATCTCAATTATTTCAAACTCAATTATTTCAAGTATCAAGTTTAAATATACATTTACACACACACACACACACACACACACACACACACACACAAACACACACACACACACACACA
>JAOUQT010000029.1:2803011-2815509 GCA_025769995.1 Xyliphius kryptos
AATGAAGGCAGGACTGAATGAGAAGGTTTGGACATGTGCAGAGGGACAGTGGTTATTGATATATTGGTAGGAGGATGTTATAAACTGAGCTGCCAGGCAGAAGGCAAAAAGGAAGACCAAAGCAGAGAATTATAGATGAGGTCATTGAAGACATGCAGGTAGTTGGTGTGAAAGCATAAGATGCAGAGGACCGAGTAAGAAGGAAAAGATTGACTCGCTGTGACGACCCCTGATAAAAGGGAGAGGCCGAAAGAAGAAAAAGAAGTTGTTGTTTTTACTCCTTTGAGAAGGGTAAGGGTCTGACCGCACTCTAGTGATATATTTTGATGAACAGGTTGCATGGAAATGAGGGCTATTTTCTATTTAGACAATGATAATAATGACAGTCGGTTTGGTCAGACACTGTTGATACATTATCTGTAAAATATCATGTTATGCAGCTGTAGTCCTCAAATCTTTACGTGGTAATTTACCTTGTTGGAAATCATAGCCCATCATTCATCCTGTCATTCAGTCATCCTGAATTTGGTAACTATTCTAATAAGCATGTATTGAGCCTGTTTCCTTCTTACTGTGAGGTGACAGCACTACATACTGCGTCACAGTGCCACCCTATTAAAGATCCTGTTCATGAATCATAATCTGCAACAATAATGCATTACTAGAAGCACAGTCTTTTAAAACAAATACAGTAAATTTGACTTATGGCGGGAACTTAAGCCAGAACTGCTGTTACAGATAATGTATCAACAGTGTCTGACCAAGCCGATTTGAGAATCTAAAAGCACTGTGCTATAATATTATAATGTCCTTTATTAAGTATCCATTCCCATCCTTTATGTGTGTCACACAAATGGTTGTAGACTTTACGCATTCAGTATAACATTTTAATGAATACAAATTTGACTATTAAGTATTAATGTATGATGGCATGAAATCATTTATTTAGTGGCCATAAGCCCTTCTTAAATAGAATTAAAATGGGCTTATTCTTAAATAGTTTTTCCCATATGGATCATAACATTTTTATCTATGATCATTCAGGAATTAAAAAAAAAGTTTTTCTGCATAGTTTGCAAGTTTGTGTGGAAGTTTGTGTAGCCTACTCAGAGCCGCTGTGATCTAATGAATAGGATAGAGGGCAGGGGAGCAAAAGATCGCCAGTTCAATTCCCAACTCTAGCCAAGTCATGGCTAAAAAACCATTGAGCATAGCATCCACCCAACTTATCCCTATGCATTTTAGTGGGGGCAGCACATTGCAGATATAGAGTTTCCCTACAGGGTCAGTTAATAATCAATAAAGTACAGTATGTATTAAAGCTGCAGTAAAAATAATAAAAAGTATATGTAACTATATAATTTAACATCCATTTTTAAATAGTTGTAGAAATTTGAATATATAAAATATATTCAGCATAAATAATCATGTAAATTAAGGAATTCTTTACAGTATAGTTGTTTTGAATATATTCTGTACATATGGAGATATTATGCAAATGGATGTGAATTATGCAAATAATACATCATTACATGTGCAAAAAGTTCAATATGAGAACTCCACAAAAATGTGACAAGTGCAATTTCTTCAGCATGTTCCTGTATAACGTTGACATGGTAAGTATATACATTTTCCTAAAAGTAGAACATGGCAGAGTGAACGCATTAGGCATTAGGCCATCAAATAGCGAAAACAACTTTATAGCATGGAAAACGTCCTGGACCTTGTCTTCACACGACCTTCTGCAGCTACTAAGATCGTGGTTACACCAGTTCACACCTCTGATCATCACTTGGTAACATTTACAATTTTTCTCCCTCCCCAATCTAACACTACCATTTTCCCTCCCTCTCTTACACGGCCTAACCTTCACACAATTTCGCCTTCCTCTATAGCTTCCCACACTCTATCATCCCTTCCAGACCCCTAATCCTTATCTATCCTGTCTCTGGACTCTGTTACAGACACTCTTATTTCTTCACTTCTTCTGCTCATTTCTTGCTCTGCCAAGACTTGTTTTTACAGAAAGAAGCTTGAGAAATCTTCTGGGGACCGGCTACTCCCTTATTTAATTCTCTTTCTTCATGAAAGCATTTTTCTACTCTTTCAACAGATGAAATCTAACAAGTGACGGGGTCCTGCAAACCTACAACCTGTTCACTAGATCCACTACCTCCCTCTGTGTTTCAGACCATTTCCCCCGACCTCCTACAATTCATCACCTACATCATCAACAACTCTTTGTCATCTGGTCATGTGCCTGCCTCATTTAAGAGAGCAGAGATCTCTCCTTTACTAGGGAAACCCACTCTTGATCCTTCTGATGTCAAAAACTACAGACCGGTATCACTTCTTTCTTTCTTATCTAAAGTTCTTGAACACACTATCTTTCTATCCTTTACAGAACAACCTCCAAGATAAAAACTAGAAGCTGCTCCGTCCTCATCCTCCTGGACCTCTCAGAAGCATTCGATACAGTTAACCATGAGACTCCTCTGTCCATTCTTGGGAGTCTTGGAATCTAAGAAACACCTTGGCTATGGTTTGCCTACTACCTCTAGGACAGGTCGTATCCGGTATTGTTGAGAGGATCTATGTCCTTTCCCGCAAACTGACCACTGGTGCCCCTCAATGCTCAGTGCTTGGTCCTCTTTTGTTCTCACTCTACACTCGCTCTCTTGGTGAGGTCATATCCTCACATGGCTTTTCATATCACTATTATGCTGATGACACCCAATTAACTCTCTCATTTCCTCCCTTCGACACTCAGGTCTCTGCCAAGATCTCAGCATGTCTTGCTGACATATCAGCATGAAAGACGGATCATTGAAGTTGAATCCTGATAAGACAGAATTGATACTCCTTCCAGGAAACGCTTATCCCCAACAGGACCTTATCCTCTCTATCGACAAGTTCCAAATCAAACTATCTACCATGGCATGCAACCTGGAGGTGATTATGGATAACCAATTGTCATTTTCCTCCCACATTGACAATGTCCCTCGGTCATGTTGATTCATTCTCTATAATATAAGAAGGATTCATTAATTTCTTTCCTTAGAGGCCACACACGTCTCTGGTCATCTTGAAACTGTCTACAGCAACTCCCTCTTAGCGGGACTACCTCTGATTGCTATCCGTCCTTTACAGTTGATCCAGAACTCAGCTGCAAGACTTGTATTCAAAATTCACACACAATACACCGCTGCTCCGCACTCTCCACTGGCTCCATGTAGTTGCTCACATCAGATTTACAAAGCCAAGAATGGTCCTGCACCCTCCTACATTACAGCATTTATCACACCCCGTGCAATCCGGTTGTCTAGCACTGCTCCATTGGTCTCCCCATCTCTCAAGAGACGAATAAAGCATGATTCTAGACTTTTCGCCGTTCTGGCTCTTAAATAGTGGAATGAACTTCCCCTTAATGTTTTAATGGCAGAGTCAGTAGCTATATTTAAACACTAAGACCCATTTGTTTCACACTCAGCTCAATTAAACTTATTTTTTCCTTCTCCCCCTAAAAAAACCCACATGCACAATTCTGCAACAGTTTCTCGAGGATATTTCTGTTTGGTTTCCTGTCTATTCTGAAAAGATTGTGTTTACTGATATTGTCTTAAAGCACGTTTGTAAGTCGCTCTGGACAAGGGCGTCTGTTTAAAACTACAAATGTAAATGGAAATTAATAGAAGCATGAACTACTGTATATATCACAATGACGTGCACTGCATACTCCCACCTTACTAACCCCCTTCACCCAACCAAATTGCAGGTAGGCAACACACAAAAACTAGTACAATGAAGAAATGTCAAAACAAATGTGGAATGTCAGAAATAGAAGAGCATGGTTTTCATATTATTCATGTTTAGTACAGGCAATAAATAAAAGAAATACTCCATTTGTATTTATACCATATATCAGTACAGCTGAGAAATTAAACACCAAACTTACCAGTTTGCTAATTCTTTTTAGGAAAGAATATTGTCACTGACTTTGCAAAGGTGATTTTTGATGGAATTTTGTTACCTTTGTTATTCATCTCAAATACCTTGTGATTTAATATGGTATATAAATCTGTCTCAAACATTCCCTGCAAAACAGCTGCTGATGCTGTGGGCTAACCAGTAGCCAGGTATAGTGCTTATAGTTATTCTTACATAATTACATACATAACTTTTAACTTTATTAATTAGCTTTATACTTTAAGTGGAGTTGGCTGATTTTTTGAGGAAGCTTTATACTAATACAGGTCTATGAATCTTAGTCATGAATCTTAGTGGTCAGATTCACTGTCATTCACTGTTATTCGCATACACTATACAATTTATCACTACTGCAACATCAGAAGGTGCACAGAAGTCTGAGGGATAAGAGAAATCAGCAATCATTGCAATGTCCAAATTCTTATTACACATAAAATGGAAGATTAGTGTTTTATATTGGTTGGCAGTTTATTTTTATTTTATTCATAAATACACCCGAATGTGCTTTACTTTGGGAAAGGGTTAGAAGGGCTTGACTGCATGCCACTGATATATTATGAAGAGGCTGCATAAAACAAATACTGAGGGTTAGTTTCTCTTTAGGCTAGGAAGAAATACTGACAAAACTATATAACTATATAAAAGTCAAGCAACACTTACAATATTGTAGATATTATAAACCAATATTAATATTTTTATTATGGCTATAAATAATATCCTAAATATACTGACAATTCTAATAATGATGTGTTTTATGTAATGCAATAATATGAGACTTGACAGTCAAACAGAGCTATGCACGCCATTACAGGACCTCATGATTGTTAGATTTCAGTTTGCATTGTAGTACATATTACATACTTTTACCCTCACTGTAATACAAAAATGTGTTTTGTGCTGTAAGGATGTAAGGACACAGCAGGGTTGTTGTTGAGGCAGTCAGATAACTGCTTGCACAATTATCTTGTAAAAAGGGCAAAACAACAGCCCACTCCCAAATCAGGGAGATTTACAGCACAGGTTATACACAATATGCTGATGCAGACCCTAATTAGGACTGGCACAATGAATGACTGGGTGGATTGGAAAGGGTTACAGTGCTCTAGGCTAAGGCTCAGACCACCAACTGTCTGATCTGAAAAAGAGAATTCTAACATACTGAGTCAATACAGCTCCCAAGGGCATAACAAGCATACAGTGTAATTACATAAAGCTTCACATGCATGTAAGAACTAAATAGATTACATTAATATTAAAGAGGTTAAAAGAGTAATATTTATTATTTAGCATCTTCTTAAATAAGGATGGGCTTGGAGCAGGATTCAGTTTTTTGTTGATTGTAATAAGTTTCATCATGTAGTTTATTGCACTGGGGGCAAACACATGCAGTTCAGACCTCATGTGAAATGAATATTTATGTGACAACAGTGTAATAAGTTCTATAAATGTACATTAACGCAAAATAACTTTGGAATAACTTCATAACAGGGATTGTTTATAATGCATTCCTTAATGGGGAAGTGCTCATAACATGTTATACCACCATTATACATGCCATGTCATATGCCGTCATCCCATTTTCATGGTTTGCTGCACGGACGAATGAACATTCTCCATTGCCCTTTGCCTCATGTTGCTTCTAGCAATCTAACTCCTGATAATACAGTACATTTTGTTATGGTATCCATCCATGTCATAACATTTTAATTCTATGCTGGCATGTGGAAGACTCATCATATAAAGTGGTCAGTAACTATTTCTCGCTTCTGGCCAGAGAAATGAAACAGCTCCGATCCAGGACATAGAGGTGCTAGAATGGGCAACACACTGCTACACAACTTATAAATTATATTAATATATCCATTATCTTCTGCTTAATCTACATGGGGTCACAGGCCAGATGGTGCCCACCCGGCAACTCTGGGTGCAAGGCACACACATTCACACAATAAGGGCTATTTTAAAGACACCGATTAACCTAACTCACTTTGGTATGTATGACGAAACTGGAACACCTTGAGAAAACCCGTGCGAACACGGGGAGAACAGGTAAACACCACACAGAAATTTTCCGGGTTGTCGTACCCAGATCCTTCTTGCTCTGAACTGACAGAGCTACCCACTGCGCCACCTGCCACCCCTATATTAATACTCAGAACTAAATAAAATCACCCCATCTACCATGTGCCAGTGAATGCCAGACAATGCAGGACAGAAGAGTTCAGCAGTTGAGTTCTATATGAAATAACCACAAGACTAACATTCAGAATATTATTTAAGGAAGAATAAAATGCAGAATATTAGGTTATATAAACACCACAACAATAGTAGCAGTAAGCATGATTTAAAACTATAGGTTCAAATGGATGGAAGTAAGTTTTTTTGTCTGTGTTTGTTATTTTTGGTCCAGTCACTAGTCATTAAGAAGTCCGATAGCTTGTGGAAAGAAACACATAGATAAACCTTCTGGTTATGAGGACCCAAAATATCCCAGATAGCAGAGGATTCATGAGTGAACCTGGGTGTGTGTGATATCACTCACTAAGATGTTGGCTATGCAAATGCAGCGTGTTGTGTAAATAACAGAGATGAAAAGAAAAGAGACAATGGTAATCATCTCAGTGGCTTTTTAATTTTTTTTGAGACGATGCAATAACGAAACCAGACATAGATACAGCTTCTTGGGATGCTCTCAATAGTCCCACTGTAACATGTGGTGAAAATAGGAAATGGAAGAAATGCTTTTATAAATCTTTCAAAAACACTGGTTCTACATTTGGGTTTGAGAGCGCAGGAGAGCTTCTCCTCTAGATTAATACCAAGGAATGTAATGATATTGACAATATCAATGATTATCGCCATCTGGCTCGCTCGTTGGTAAAAATTATTATATTCATAAACTGTCATTCTGTATACATCATTTTTGTAAAGCTGCTTTGTGACAATAAAGAACGCTTTATGACTGAATTATCCAATATCTGTGAATATACAGAGTAAACAGACATGGACAGATGACTGACAGTAAACAGATTAACTGATGCCTCATAGTCAAGGATCCCATTGCAGAGGCAGGTGTTTAGGCCCAGCAGGCAAACGTTTCAAGTCAGGTGTTGAGGAATAATAGTTTTAAATGTTATAATAAAGGTACAGAAAGAACAGCAGTATAGTAGCTCTGATATCATCTTTGGAATTATTGCGGCAAACTGCAAACTGCAGTGCATCTAGAAATGGTGCAGTAGGGTCATGAGGCACCAAACTGAAAGACTCTTGAAGCGTTTAATGATGATGAGAGTAAGTAGTAAGTAGTCATCGATGCGGTTCACTAAGGACTTCGTGGCGTGGGGATGATGATGGTCACTTTGAAGCATGGTAGAATGAGAGATATCTGTAAGAACACCTGCCCGCTGGTCTGGGAACTCAGACCGGAAATGTTGGACCAGAAATGTTGTCTGGTCCAACAGCTTACCATACCTTAACTCTGCATAGAGTTTGCCTCACATTAGCTGCGTTGAGACAAAGCACCTTGTCATTAGGGGAAGGGGTGGAATTCTTTAATGTCTCATTGATCTATGCCTCGAACCAAGCATAGAAATTAGTTGTTGCATCAGAAAGGGAGGAATAATGCTCACACGCGGGTGGTATGATCCTGTGTTTAGTAATGGCTTGGATTTACTAACACCTGTGCCATGTGTTTCTGCTGATTTTGAAGTGGCTGTAATGACACTGAGGATCTTCTCATACTATACTATGCAGAATGTAGTTTGGTGATGTAATGGACTATAAGTATAAAATAATCATATAATTATGATAATTATAATAATTTTAAACCATTGCAAAAAAATCTAATATATAAATAAATAATTAAATATATAAATAAATAATAATTTATTTATAAATATATAATTATAATTGTAATTGCCTTATGAATATTTTAAAACATAATATATAGTATAAGTCATTAAGCATGTAACCTTAATAGAAAATATTCGGTATATACAGTATATATAATCTACATATAATAGCTGTAAACATGTTGTCCATCTATCTGTCTATTTGTCTGTCTCTCTGTCTGTATAAAAATAGATTTTATTTCATATAATTGTTGAAAATAATTACTGTTAAAATTGTGTTCATTCTTTTTTGTTCTTCTGTTTAATGAAGCAGTTATTATTTGAAACAACTTATAACTCTATAATGCCTTTGTATGGGGTGTTATATAAGTATCCCTTTTTAATATCATTTTTTAAACACAGCCAGTGAACTCAACAAAGAACAGGAAACCATGTGAGTACCAGGAAGCAGTGACTATATAATAAACTGAACTCTGAACATATAAATGGTGTAAATGTTAAACAGGAAGCATAAGGTTAACAAAACAGGAAACCAAATAATAAATGTGGAAAAATGGTCAGAAAGATGTCTAGACTTTCTATTCATGTAGGGTAATGAGGTTAATTCCCAGCATTTTTAGCTTACTGACAGATAAAGTCAGATAAACATTGGCTTACATTTAATCTCACTGTTCATTTTTAAGTGCCAAGTGCATCTCGTGTATTTGGAATGAGAGAGAGAGAGAGAAAGAGAACGAGAGAGAGAGAACGAGAGAGAGATAGACTGCAGTTAGCAGAACTTTCCTGAGAGGGGCAGCATAGGAGCTCATGCTGCTATGTCCTTTTTTTATTCTGTAGAAATGTTATGTGGGGGTATATGTGTGTATATATATATATATGTGTGTGTGTGTGTGTGTGTGTGTGTGTGTGTGTGTTTTCATTTTTCTCATTTCTATTTGAATGGCAAATATTTTAAGTAATTTATTTTAAGATCATTCCCTTAGAGAACCTGAGTTTGTGACAATGTGTACACAGTTTATTGGAAAAAGATTATATATATATTTACTGAGCTACAGAATCAGACAGAGAAAGTAAAGGTCATAGATGTTTCTCATTCTAACAATTTATTATGGAAAGAGTGTGTGTGTGGATGGGTGAATGACATTTTTAATACCTGATAATGCAATATGTGAATTAAAAATGCAGTCCTTCTCGCATTTACTTTAATGTTTATTTAATTGCAGACAGATCTGGAATACAAATTTTTCTGGCCATGTGTTTCCACTGTATTATGGTCCATCCCAGATGCCACCCAGCCAGGATAAGTCGATGTCTCCTCCAGAAATGATTAACGGCTTATTTTTTTCACCGTGTAGTTTTAAGTGAAATTTGTGAATGTAAATGCTTGTACTGCAAGCATTATACTTCTTGATAAAGATTAATTTGTGTCATCCCTGAAGCATATGATTCTTTTAGCTAATGATGAAGTCCGGTTCTTGATATAGAGATGTCTGAGGCATCAGAGATCATAAGTGTTCAGCTTAGGTTTGCACTGTTGCACTATATTCACTGAAATTAATGTATTTGTTTAATCATATGATGTTCTGTTTCCAGTCACCTTTTACAGTTATCTGTATGAAATAAAATCATTGTTAGGTTTTACTGATTTACATTTTACATTTTACACAGGTTTTACATTTACTGATTTATTTTTACTTTATTAATAGTTTCAATTTCCCATTCATAGTTATTTATTGCCCATGTTTTATGACAGCTACCAGTCATGGAAGGCAAAGGCGTCACATACTATCTCCAAGATGAAGCTTACCTCTGAGGATACTTTCCCCCTCTGTCTGATGTCCCCACAGATGCCTATGTTTGGTTAATGCTGCATAGACGGAAATGAAGACAGCATATGCCACCAAGAGTACATAGCCATGCATGCTCATAGACTTACCTGGCATCAATCTCCAGATGAAAAAGCAAGAAATTTGTGCATTGTCACTCGGGAATTCTTAGTACATGCTTATTAACAAATGAATTGAATGTGACCGGAAAAAAAAATCATAAATACCTTTGCTTTATACAGTCTCGTGTCATACACCATCATATCTTTGTGATGGATAGTTGTACAGATGTACTGGGACGGATAGGGTATATAAATATACTTGCTGGTCATCCCAATATCTTGTCAGCTGTTGTGGCACCAAGTTTATTTTTATTTCTTTTCTCCATACTGTCCCAAAAGAAGAAGAAATACCAGAATTTCATTTTTATTGCTGGTAGGTAGAATACAAAACGCCAAAATACAAATATTATTAATGCCTATACAGACACAGAAATGTGGAAGATATTATTAGTAGACTTAAAGTTCTTAAGCATCTTAAAAGGTTCTGCATACTGGAGGTAAAAGTTAAAATATGTCTTTAAATATAACTTAAATATTCCCTCTGTTCAGTTATCATTTACATTATATTTAGCATATTACTAAAAATAATGCTTGAAAAATCATATAATGCTATATTCATAATTATTCTTGTACTCCATTGGATAGGGGCTGATTTTAAACTTCCGTAGCTCAGTAATTTTTTTGATCTACAAACAAGACATTTGTCCCCACACACGTCAATTGTAAATACAGGGTGATCGTACTGTTAATTCACATTTTATCACTCTTCACAGTATTCATACATCTTTTACCTTAAGGATCACTATTATTTCATTAAGGATTGCTACTTACGGGGGTACATTTATTTTGCTCGTGCCTTGAGGAACAAAAAATGGAACTGAACAGTAAATGTGTGTGCTCTGCTTATTACCTGTGTGAAATTTCAGTGCATGTTCTTCCCATCTCCATATGGATTGTCTCTGGTTTCTTTGATACATAGATCATAAGCTGGTGCATATTTCAATGCATATTCTTCCCTCATGTCCATATGTTTCCAGTATAAGCTCTGGATCCACTGCAACCCTGGCCAGTACAAAGCTCTTACTGAAGATGCTAAATAAATAAATAAATGTTTATTCAAATCTTTACATATGAATGTAAAGCCCTAATTATTTTGAGTTGACTTTGGTAGATCCAATGAACATTGAAAAATGCAAAATTGTTAAAATATTTGGCAGTCAATGCAAATGAGTCATTAGTTGCAAAGTCATGGCAGAAAAATGCTATGATTGAAGACTGCACAGTCATTAGCGGTACTTGTTAAAGCTCATGAGTAAAGAGATGCTTTTGTTACTCTAAGTGTAGGCAAGACACATTCATCTATTAACACAACCCGAGCTGGAGCTCTCTCAGTGCTGTAGTCAACAAAAAGAGCTACAGCCTGATTAATAGGGTAGACATCAACTGACGCCATGGATAGTGAAACCATTTATATATATATATATATATTTCCCTTTAAAATAATTGCCCTAATTAATACACTAGGAAATGTGTGGAGTGAGACGGGTCGTGGTTATATATTAGTGTGGACTCGCTGGTTTTTGACAGTCTGGTGGCCCATGCATTTATGGGCCAGTTCACTCTCTGCTGCAGGTGACTCATTGAAAACTCATTGTTATTAATGCGCAGCCTAGTGGAATATATTATCTGCAACAGGAAGGGTAAAGATCATTATCAAGAAGGAGACTGTGAAATGCACATATCCCAAGAGACAAAGACTAAGGTTTTCTTTAAGAAGTTAGACCAAAAAATATAGATTTTCTTTCCTCTGAAAGTGAATAATTGTAATAACTGAGAATAGTTTTACATTCTCTTTTTTTTAAAACTACTTGAAGGAACTTGTTAAAAACACAAAACTGGCAATTTAGTTTGACCCTTTAAGGTGTGTGCTTTGTTTATGCTTGACATATCATATATCAGCACAAAACATCTGCTAAACAGTAAACCACCTAGATTTTGTCTTCTTTAATTTTGAACATGACTGAATCATTAGACAAGAGGACAAACATAAATTGTTGCGTAAGCACTGGATAATGAAATTGTCTTATTTTGAGAAAGAGTATGCAGTGAGAATTAGTTATAATCTAATCCATTGAGCTACTAATTAAAACTAGCTCATTATCTACCATCTGATTTGATTGCATTGGAGCATTCCTAGGGTTGTTCATGTGGGATCTCTGTGGGAGGACCAGGACTGTGTTTAACAGCTTGTTGGAAACATGAGAGGGCTGCAGTTTGGCGCAACAGCATGAGACAAAGAGCAAGGTGCTAAGTGGTTATTGGCTCGATGTTCTCTTTTCTCTCAACTTCTCCCAGAGTGCATGAGGGGGGAAGATAGAGACAGAGAGATGAAAAAAAGGAAGACAAAGTGAGAGACAGACAGAGAGAAAATTATTTTTATTTCAGTCCCAGGTGGGGAATTATTTTGGAGTTGACAGATAGAATCCAGGAATTGCTGAAAGCGCCTCATGGTCTCCTGGCCTTTTTCATTCCTTTGTTTAAAAATAATTTTAGAAGTAGATAAGACTCTTGAGTACTTCCTGATTTATGATTAGTTTGAGTTATGAATGGATAAATCTGACAACTGTTTATTAGTTTCATCAATGGATGATTAATCATGCTGTCTTTCCTTACAATGTAATTTAGAAGTTCAATTTTCAATTTAATTCAATTTTATTTATAAAGCGCTTTTAACAATAAGCATTGTCCCAAAGCAGCTTTACAAAAAAACGT
>JAOUQT010000029.1:2836359-2849202 GCA_025769995.1 Xyliphius kryptos
AGGCTTGTCCAATTTAGCCATGAATCCTCCCACACTAAAATGACAGGTGTTTCAGTTTTATTGTCTAACCCCTGTAAGTAGTGTAGTACGTATTGCCGTCACAGGAAGAAAGTCCCTGGTTCAGGTCCCTAGATATGTTTCAAATGCCTGTTGCTTTGAGAAGGACCCGGGTTCGATCCCGGGTGGGGCAACCTGGGACATTTCTGTGTAGCGTTTGTTTGCATGTTCTCCCCATGTTCTCACGGGTTCTCTCCTACATTCCAAAGACATATATGATAGGTAAATTGGTGTCTCTAAAGTGGCCCTTAGTGTGTGAATGTGTGTGTCAGGCTGTGTGTTTGTGTATGTGCTCTACATACACACGGATTGACGCATTAGGGTTGTTGCCGGGTAGATTAAGAAGTTCTAATCCCTCTGACACACACAATCTAACATCAGAATAACCAGCAAGGGGTCCACTCACTCACTCACTCACTCACTCACTCCGTCCCTCCAGGTAAGCCAAATGTAGCTAGTTATATTCTACCTGCACCATATTTCCTTCAGGAAATGCAGCTCTAGCATCTTACGGCATTCTTCAAGAATATTCGTTCATGCCTTCACTTAAAGTTTTACCCTGATCAAGGTTACTCGGAAAACCGAGCATGAAGTCGGAATACAGCGTGGTGTGACTCCAGTTTATCACAGCATGCCAAACACTCCTACACTAGCAGCAATTAAAAGCACCCGATCTACCTGCCATCATTTTTTTGGAAGGCGGAAGGAAAATAGAGAACTTCAAGGAAACCCAGGGAGATCATATGACACCCCACACAGAGAGTAACCTGAACTCAAGACTGAGCCAGGAACCCTGGAGCTGTGAGATGATAAAATTCGCCCAATATACCTAAGAATATTCCTTTACACTTGAAACTATTTGCACCGAAGTTCACAGAAGAGGGTTCGAAAATCTCAAAAGGTATTTACTAAATGCACCTCTATCTCACATAAACACTCTTTGTTCGATCTTTAGAGAACTCTCAGTGAGAACCCTTCAAGGTTCTAAGGGTTCCAAACAATCTGATTACACGTATGCCAAGGTACGGTTTGCTGCATATTTTTTCGTTCAGTTAGCTTTATCCTAAGGGCCATTACTTTTATTGGTCCTCCTCTTTTAACCCATCCGTGCCGTGAAGAACACACATACACACACACACACACTTGAGGTAAGAAAGTGAAAGTGATACATTTTGCCACTATGCTTGCACACAGCGAAATTGGTTCTTTGCATTTAACCCATCCGTGCAGTGAAACACACAAATACACACACACAGGTGAGGTGAGCACACATGCCCGGAGCAGTGAGCAGCCAGCACAGCACCCGGGGAGCAACTGGGGGTTAGGTGCCTTGCCCAAGGGCACTTCGGCCATGACTTGTCTGTACCTGGAATTGAACCAGGGACCTTCCGGTCGCAAGACTTAACCACAAGCCTACGACTGCCCCAGTGTCAGCGGCTCTCAAAAGTAAAGATGGTAATAGGATTACCAATCCCCCTATTTCTGCACCGACAAAAAATGAATAATAAAAAAAAAACCATGAAGCAGATCTCACAGTCTGTTTAAATATTGCACAAACAAGAAGCTGCTGCTGAACAACGTATTAAAGTTTCCTATGTCTGTAAGTTATTTATGAATAAATATGTTAAGTTTATGTGGTATGAAAGCACAGATATGACTACTTTCTTTATACCTCAATTAAAGTGTGCCAATTTTTTAAACAACTGTAAATGAATATTTATGGAAAATCCATGACCCACTGTTACCCACTGTGCCTATTCTCAGTAATAAGCTTCGGTTTCTTATTCAACATCATTGTACAAAAACTTATGAAAAGAAAACTCTACATATTTTCTCTGACTCTAGACACAACCCAATGATGCAACTTCAGAGAGATTTAAAAAAGCTCCTTGGTGTGCACATCACGGAGGGCCTCATCTGGACCCTTAACACCTGTCTAGCCCAGAAATCCCAGTAGCATCCTCACTTCCTGCAGAGGTTGAAAAGAACAAACAGCCCCCGCTCCACTTTCTACATCGATCGTCCTGGCCAGCTGTTTCACTGTCTGCTCTCGGACCTCTACCGTCTCAGACAGCAAGAAATGGGACAACAGCTGAGATGATCACCAGGGTCTCTTTACCAAGCCATGACATCTTATAGCCCAAATGATGCATTTGCAAAGTCTGAAGCATTTTAAATCTCCTGTCCCACTTCATTAAAGGAGTCTATAACATAACTTTCATCTGGCAGGACATTTGTATTAGCCTATAATTTTACATGATTTTACAAGTCAGACAAAATACAAATGAGTAATTTAATCTAACTCAATCATGAAACATGGTGTACCATGATTTAGTCAGGACATACTAACCCTTCTGAGAATGGATAACGACGAACAGGTGTATTTTTCTGCAGTTTCTTTAGTGATGTACTATTCTTATCTGACCAAAAAGCCTTTCGTCTGTATACATACCAGTGCAAACTTTCAGATGACCTTTAGCAAATTGATGCTATTAACAAATGACAGGAAAAACTGATTCAGGGTTTTCCCTCAGGGGTGGGCTCATAGTAGCCTAAACCTCAGCTCTATGAAGAAAGTGCTACGCATTCATCATTCATTCATTTATTCATTTTTATGTATAGATGCGCCAACTTTTAAATAAGAAGGCAGAGACGGTAGCCACATGTTTCTGGTATGTGTCACATGAACAAAGAACACTATGGTTATTTATTTCTGAAGTCATTGTAGTTTTGTTACACGTTATGTTGATAATATTTTTAGACTCGTCTTGCTTGTTCAGTGGACTTTAAATTTAGGATTTCCTTTTATGCAGGTGCTTGCAGATTACATGACCCTGGAGTGTTTGCGGACTACTCTGGCCATTTTTTCTTTTGGATATTGCTTGATTAAATACCTGTTCCAATTAAACTGCATTTGCCTCCAAAGACTTACCTTCACTGACTGTTAAAAACACTGAGGCAGCGTGAAGCAGAATGTACCACAGCATCACAACTGCAAGACTCTGCTGAGTAAGCATTTGATTCCAGAAGCACAGATAGATGTATTTTTTCTATTTATTTCCAGTTCAGGGCAGATGTCTGATAGTGTGAGGTAACAAAAAAAACAAGTTATGCCATAATATAATAGTTTATAAATATATTAAATAAGAACAGAATATCAGTTGAGGCCATTATTAAATACATCATTTTGACACTATAACATAATTGCTTTTTATTTGTTTTTTCAATTGCTTGGTGATCAAACAATCATTTAAACTGTAAGAACATTTTCTTTAGTGTTCATCAAATTATACCAGAAACAATAATACATGTATAATTATCTTGTATACAGTAAATGAAACTAGAATCATGATAATCATGCATATACTGGGCACTGACAGAAGAAGAAATACATATTCAGGCTTTTGAAAACAAGTGCCTCTGGAAGTTGTTAAATATCTTATGGATGATGATGATGACTACTGAGCAAGTCTACAAGATGGCCAGGACTGAAAAGGAGTTACTGAACCACATGCACTTTTAATATGGTCATGTGATATGGCACCCACAACTCAACATTGATTGAAGTGTTATTGCAAGAGTCAGAAGACATGGAAGGCCGAGAATATGCTGAATGGACAACATTATTGCAGCGCCTGGATTATCAGGTGTCAGACTGCTACAAGCAACAGGAGGCAAAGGGAGCTTGAAAAATGTGATTCATACATGCAGCCAATCATTGCCAGGTGATAAGGACATATGGCATAAATATCATATGTTACTAAATGGAATGACCCCAATTAAATCTCATTAAGGATTATATAATTGTTATGTAGTGCCACTAACAGACATTGTCCTTAACTAGACTAAATGTATAAAAAGTATGTTATTTTATATAATATATGTATTTGTAGTTAAACATAGCCTTAACTATGTTTTTGTGAAAATGTTTTTAGTCCATTACATTTATTACAGTATGCAAACGTTTGCTTGTTTGCGGCATGTAAAAGATCTTCCACAGACAAGCTGGAAGCTTTTATTGATGTTTTTGTTTTCTCGCCAAACCCTTGAAAAAAGGGCTAGAGTCGATTTCCCATCCTGATTTAAAAGCCAAAGGAAATGCAAGCAGAATTACTCACTTAATTAAGCTGGTGTGAGAGAGTGAGAGAGAGAGAGAGAGAGAGAGAGAGAGAGAGGGAGGAAGAAAAAAGAGGGATGCATTGGGGAGAGAGACAGAATGATGAATGATTTAGGGAAACATAAGATTAAGAATGAACAGCTAATGCAGAGATGCTGAGCAACTATAGAAATAATTGGCGAACATCAACTGGATGTGCCCCAATAATAGGGTCAGCATAATGTAATGCATCATTTATTAATCCACTGTCTTTCAGCACTGCCTGTGTTCTGTAAGATGGTCATCCCTAAGGACCACAAGGAACTAGGAAATGTGAAAAATTAAAGCTTTGCTCATTGCAACATGTTTCTCCCGGCAAGAGGAATCCAAAAATGAAAGACGCAGCTTGGGTGAAAGGGAAGGTGAGTTTACATTAAAAAAAATAATCTCCCTGCACATATTTTGCCAGCTGTAATTGGTTGGACTGGCCTTTCCTAGTGACCCATGTCATTTAATACGCTTGTTCAGCTTATAATTAGCTGCTTAATTCCAGACAAAATGCACTTCAGTTACTCTTTGTGCTGCACTGGTCAGGGGATAATTACATATCCATCAATACTTTTCAACACATAAAAAGTTTGGTATAAAAAAGAACAAAATAGGAATAAAACTTTATATACCAGCTTAAAAAAAGCATTTCTGTTTCTTCAGGCAAAACGATTCCGATTGTTTAGCAAGAAAGTGCTTTGTGCTGAAATACATATAAGCCAAGGTCAGACAGGGGGCAACATTACTCCAGCTGTCAATCAGAGCAATAAAGAGAGTCAAAAAAAAAAAACTTTGCGATATATTCTTACTCTTTCTATTACCTGAAGTGAATGCTAATCAGCTATACAGGCAAACCCAGCTCTGGCTTTTATGCAGTTTGAACTGCACATAATGAATACTTTCACCTGACAAAGAAACAAAAATGATTACATCGACTCATACGGAATGCAAAAATAGGCAGCGTTCTCAGCCAAGGGTCGGTGTGACCTGTGTTAAAGAAGATAAGGAAATAACCTACGGAGATAGTGCAGAATGTAATCCTCGAATCTAACCTAGATGTTCATTTCACTTGAGCTCTGAATGGGTTTGATGTAATCATGCAGCCATTATGAGGCTCTTCAGAATTATTAGCATGACTTTCATGTGAGTAGTTCAAACAGAAAAGAAGGAACTATGTGGTTAACCTAGGTTCTGTGTGCCAGCTATAATGTTATAACTTACATAGAAATTTTGAATTCCCATTAAACATGACCCAAATTTCATGGCTTTCTTGTATTCTCTAGATATGATAATTTGTGTGAGTTATTGTTTTGGGGTGGCATAGTGGCTGAGGAATGCCTGCTGATGCGGGGTGCAAAAACGCCCCTGAGGAGTTTCCTGGAAAACAATAAGAAAGAATGATGGGCCATTAATGCTGTTTGAGAGCTAGGCTAGTAGAATGGCTTATACTCTCTCTCTCCTCTCCTTTTTCCCCAGCACTGTACAGACTGTCAAATATACGCAACCAGTTTTTGCCAAATATTTCTAAATTTATCAAGCTGAACAGTGATGACATTGAGGAGTGCCGCTTTGCAGACATCTGATGTATATTGTATTGTTTTATATGTGGTGACATTACAGCAATACAACACTACTTACAGTCTTATTATCCTATTAGTGCCAGCAAAATGGTGATGCACAGGGTAGTGCTGTCGCCTCACAGCAAGAAGGACCCTAGTTTGATTCCTTGGTGGGACAACCCTGTGTTTGTGTGGATTTTCTCCAGGTGCTCCAATTTCCTCCCATAGTCCAGACAAGCATGCTAGGTGAATTAGAGATGGCACATTGTCCATGGCTTGTTTACATATGTGTATAACCCTGTGTATGGATGTAACCAGTCATGAAATGACCCACTGATGCTGGAAATGATGTTAAACTATAAGTAATAATCCCATTAGTGCAAGATTATTGAATTTAACTGAAATAATGCTCAAACATTTAGCAGATTAACGTTTTTATTCAAGCTGAATGTTGAAGTCATATAGAATAATGTCTCAAGTGCTATGAGTGTGACAAACCAATAATACATTTTGGAACTTTTTGATGGATGCATCCTATATATTTTCTCTCCACGCTTGCTTCTAGATTGCAAACATTCTGCTCAAAATAAATCACTGGAGAGAGTTTCTGGCTCTGATGTGCCATGCTGATGGGAGGAGAGATGTCCGCAGCATCCTGACTCGGATACAGAAATCACAGTGCTCCAGTGGAAACAGAACGATCCATCTCTGCCTCAGCTGCATGGAAGCCTATCTCACCATCATGTCCTGGCCATGAAGCATGCTTTAACTCGTGTTTGTAGAGACACTAGCTAACTAACCATATCCTCTCTGACAGACAAACTCTATTCCTCTGCTTCTCCTCCCTCCTTTCTTTTCACACTCCATTTGGCCCTTGCTTTGCTGTGATGGCTAGTCGGAGTGGAAGCCAAGAGCTTGTGCTCTGAAGCCTGTAGTGAATTTGCACTTCAGAAATATAACAAGCTCCAGAAAAGGACAGATAAAGTAGATTTTGCAGAAGTGTGCTCTGGTTTATTCAATGAGATTAGCTCATTCTGTTAATAATAATAATATCGTGCTAATTGTGCTCTTGGCTAATTTCTACAAAACGCTAACTGGCACTCTGCATAAATGCATTGATGATTTTTCAGAAAACTTGCTTGTGTCTTACTACTAAACAATAAGCTAATATGAGTTGGGAGTGGAAAAGTGATCTTCTCTAATAGAGCGGGGGGCTGAGCCCGAGCCCGGCACACGTCCCTGTACTCATGAGGACATCGTGATTTATGGCCTTGCTGCTACCACAATGCTTTATGTCATAAGCCATAGCCATAGCTAAATGCCAGCCATCTGACAAGCTGAATAATGCTGTGCTAATCCATTCACTTTCAGCTGTCCTTTATATGTGGTACATAGAACTTTCTGCTGTTGCTTATTATACCCTAACCTGGATGTTATGATGATAATATATTATAATATTGATCATGAAATCATATTTGTATAATTACTAAATACTAGTAGCAATGTATTGGTTATGTAAAGAAAAAGAATATGCAATTGTTATAGAGAGATAAGTGGCAGAATTATGCATAATGGTCTTAAATATAACCAGGATATAAATTAATAATAATAGAAAATAATAATAATAACAATTTATTGAATTTATTAATCCTTGTAGAGAAAACCTTCTTTGCATTTGACCCATTAGGCGTAAACTTAGCGCACTCAGATGGGGTCAACCATGGCTTAATGGTTAGAGTAAAGATAGAATTTCCCTATGGGATCAATAGAGTATCTATTATTACTATTATTATTACCTAGAGCAGTGTGCTGCCATCCGGGTCAAGATGCACCGTTGGGGGTTATGTTGCTCAGTGGCATTTCAGCCATGAAAGCTACTTGTCCAGAGCAGGGATTGAACTAGCAAACTTTTGGTTCCAACCAATCCATTAGGCCAGAGCTGCCACAAGAGAAAGAATATAAACAGAACATTGCAACAGATTGGTCTACCTTTACTGACACCAAACACGTGGAGAACATGCAAACTCCACATAGAAATTTCCAGAGTCACCACACCCAGGGCTTGAACCCGGGATCTTTTTGCTGTGAGGCCACAGCACTATCCACTGTGCCACCGTGCCGCCCACTACCTAATCAGTTCATGGAATACATCTGATTTGAGATTTATATTTGGCCTAGTATTTCATATATTTTTAGCTTGTCTAGTTTGCCACGTTGCAGCTTCTGCTTTAATGGACATTCAGTTTCTTTTTGTACAGCAGTGCTTTATGCTCAATATGTATTACTAACTGATTTTTTGCTATTCTGAATTTAAAATTTACTTTTTTGCCAGATGCTGCCAATGAAGGTGTACTGAACAACCTAAAGCCTGCACTTGCTTCCGAATCGTACTTGCTCTGGGATTGAGTCCTTGCATACCCTACCCTAAATTAAAGGGGTCAAATCAGAAATGAAACAGAAAGATCCTGCTATATGCAGCAGGAATATTATGAACTGCTTTGTTGTAAGTCTACTTTAATAAATATACAGTATAAGCTGATGCATTTATAACATCCAGAAGAGAACAAAGTAAGCACATTTTTGTTTTGGCAAGTTAATTAATTATAGTGAGGAACATCAGACATGCTTGCACTAGCATCACTATAATGTTCTTTTTCCAAACTTAGTAACACGATCTTGCTCCAGCAAACGCACATCAACATCAGTTTGAAGCTGCACCAGAAGCAAAAATAAGATCTTGCAATGTTAGGATTTTTGCACCAGTTTCTTTATTGTTAAAAATGACGTTGGTTAACCTTAAAAATTTATTTTCATCTGCTGCAATAAAATGGTTTTTGTTAAAAACTACTGATTACATATAATTTTAATTTTTGAGTTCATTATCCTACCTAGCTGTACCTGTTTTTACAGTAAAGGTCTTGCACCAATACCCCTGTAATCTGTAAGATTGGCTTCAGATAATTTACCAACCTCAATATGCATTTTCTGCACCAGGATACCAATTTAGATCTGGCATGAGAATCAGTATCAGGACCTTGTGAAAAAATCATTCCTATATTTTTGTACCAGACCTTGGACAACATCACAGTTTAGTTGTCCACAAGCTTCAGTAAAGGAAAAGCTAGTTTAGGATCCAACATCACACTCAGAATAAAGCACTAGCATCGTTGTAAGCATCACACTAATTATCAGACTAATATCAGACAAGCGTCTCCCAGTATCTTCAGTATATTTCTGACTATATCTGGCTGTTTCTATTGGAATCAGGAACGTATCATAAAGAAAGATATACATTAATGGTGATATGCAATGTGTGGCTTTATCTATGATACAGTAATAAGTGAGATGTTTGAGTAGCATCAGTGCACCCTATACTTCCAACATGAGCAAATAAAAACAAATTATCATTGTATTAATGGACATATAAGAGGTCAATATTCAGTGGTAGCATCTGTAATAGTGAAACCTAAGATGTTTATCTTCCCCTAAGAAACAAATGTACTCAGACATACCTGAGTAAAAAAACGAAGAGATTTTAGTCTAGACCTCAAGACTGATTGAATTTGTTCCCATAACATTAAGATGAAGGTTATTCGAGAGCTGTCTGGCATCACAGCCTATAATGAAAAGACTTTTCCAGGGAAATTTGATTGTTAGACAATATAATGTCAATAAATTAGAGTTAATATGATAATGGTTTTCTGATGCTCGCTGCTGCATTCTGGACAAACAGAAGATTCTATAGGTCAATGTTCAGATCAATTTGAAAAGCACAGTTCTATTTGAAAGGTATAGAGCCTTTAGAAAAGAATTCATGTTCATGCATATTGCCCTCAAAACTCAGTAATCGAGTATACAAGTGCAATTTTGCTAGAAAGTCTTACGTTTTTAAATAATAATAATAATAATAATTTCAACATAAACAATTTTATATAGCATTTTTCTCCCTCCTTAAAAAATAGGCTGAATAGTATGAATTAATGATAAACGTTTTTAGATTAGTTTCAAAAGAAAACATTGAGAAAGAGGAGTCACAGAGAGATTTTCGTCCACATAACTAAATTTTTTTTTCATACCATTCTCTGTAAACCCTAGAGATGTCTGACAGAAGATCGGCCTTTTCTGAAATACTCAGACCAGCCCTGGCACCAACAACCATGCCACATTCAAAGCCACCTAAATCACCAATTCTGATGCTCGGTTTGCGTTTCAGCAACTTGCCTTGACCATCTCTACATGACTAAATGCATTGAGTTGCAGCAATTGTGATTGGCTGATGCAAGTTTTTCCACATTTTCTACATTTTTTCTACTCAATGATTTTTTGCGACACCGTCGACAAATATAAAATCAAACACCTGCATTTGTGTCGTGTATGGTCTTTTGTTCCACTTTTATTACAGGTCAATTATATTGGCATATAAAGGAATAACCTGCAAGTTGGTTTTGCCTAAGACCACACCAGGGACAATTCAGTAATATTATAATGCTTGAATCTTGCTATTCCTAATAATTCGTCTTATTATGATTCTTCCAAACATTAATATTTTTCAAACAATGTTACATACAGTAGATATTTGTTCTGCCAGTTGTGCTATATGATTTCAGATTTATAGTTTTTAATACATTTCTCTTAATTTTTGCACTATAAAAACAAAATGCTGCACACTAGGACCCATGCGCTCCCAGACCGGTCACATCAAATTACTGAGTGGTCAATCTTTTTTTATTAAATACTTAAAAATCACCCAAGTTAGATTGTGTGATACCACTCTAGTGGTCCAGACACTCTAGCTGCCATGTTTCATATTTCTTTCAGGAACTGCAAATCTGGTTTAATTTCAAACCCAGCAGTACCTAAAACTAAATATATCCCCAAACAAATTTGTTTGTGTAGTATGTGTATTGTCACTCCATGACAAACCACATGCTTTCCATCCGACCTCCATTGCAGTCATGCATTCTGATAGGGCAACCTCTATGCTGCCGTCAGATCTCAGCAAAACTGACAGAACTGGGATGGCACCCATCACACTAGGGCATGCAAACACTACAAGTCTACTATGTAAATATACAAACAGACATATCTGTATATATACTACTCCTTTCCACGAGGGCTTCAGAAAGATACTGCAGTGAAGATGCCACTCATCCTGAAGCCTCATTCCGGTTCCTCCTCCCTTATTCTTTGTGAAATGGTACAATAAGTATCTGGGGCAAATTTGCAACAACTAATGCTTGCTTTCTTGCACAATTTATGAAACCATTTTGTTTGATCATTCTGTACATATGCTAGTCCATATGTTACTTTAATGGCACCACATCACCCAGCATGACTTTACAAGGAATTGTACTAAAACTCATTAAGCTTTTCAACTGTGGGTATTTGTATGCAGATATCTATAGGCCATTTTGGACCAAAATAGATTGACTGATTAGGAGGCTTCCATTTAATTTTTTTTTTCATATTTCCTTCTGCATCCTCAGATCTTATTACTGTTTTATTCTTGTTTCAAGGCTTGCATATTTAAAGCTATAGAGTCTGTCTGGCGCATATTTTCTTATTAAGGAAGACAAGTCTTGGGATTAGCCATGTCTCTAATGAGGAGTGTGGTGTTGTTAACATGCAGGTAATTACAGCTAGCAGCAGTTCTAGGTGTCTGTGAGCATGGGGTGAGATTGATGCCCTCTGATCAAGAATAAGCCTTTAGCTCTCACCTCCTGGGAAATGGAGGCAATGGAGAGTGTGCATTCATCTTCCACTCTGCACACATGAGCCAGAAAAAGGAGCACGGAGAGCTCACATACATACACATGCCACCAAACAGCACTTACTAAGGTGGGAAGTTCACACTCAGTATGATGAAATAAACTATACACTATAACTATAAACTATAGAGATATTTTAAGAAAGGATTTAAAGCATAACTGAGGCTCGAAAAGGGATTGTAAATATACAGCATGATTACAAATGTGAGGCTCTGAAATATCTAAAAGCAAGAGCAATTATAACTGTAGAGGAAACCAAAGCACCCAGATGAAACACCCTCGATCATGCAAAAAAAAATTCCACTCAGAAAGGATCAATTACGCCCCACCTGGGAATCAAACCGTAGAACTTCTTGCTGTGATGTGCGATTAAAAAAAAGATATCTGTGCCAAAAAGTTCTACTCCATGACTGTCAGAGGGAGTAATTTTTTTTCCCTCAAAATGTTTTGTTCCCCTACGATGATTTCATTCCCAGTAATATCTAGGACAGTTTTTTCTGTTTGAAACCAACACTTATTGGAGGTTAAATATAACCCAGCATTATTTATACCTTGTCCTCTGAGCATCTCTTAGTTGTGTGGAGACGTAGGCATTTAAGATTTAAAGTAGGCATGTCTCTTTTGTTCACAAATGAACACTCCAGACTTGTGTGTTTAAATATGCATAATGCTTTATGCTATTTTAAAATATTTTTATAGATTTGGTCAGGAACTTATTATTTGTGTGCTGTTCATGTTTTTGTTACTCAGCTAGTGTGTGTGTGTGGTTCTGGTAGACCCATCATGTCTTGGCATTTCATGTGCTGTCATCACTTCATGATGGCTGGCTGCACAGATGTCAGCTGTAAGGGCAATTCTGAGACACCATTTAGCTTACCACAGAAATATTCACACATACACAGATACATACACACAAAAAAATCAGGCCACTTATGAAAGTGAAGTGTAACAGAGCTTATATACACTTTTAATACCCATGGGTTCAGTGGATCATTAAGTGGGATAACTCAGGACATTTCTGTGAGGAACTTGCAGGTTCTTCCTTTATTCACATGAGTTTTCTCTGTGTGCTCTGGTTTCCTCAGACATTCCAAAGACATGCATACAAGGTGAATTGGTGCCTGGGCATTAGTGTGCCCTGTCAGTGTTGTTCCTGCCCTTGCACCCAGAGTTGCCAGGTGGGCACCATCTGGCCAATAACCCTGTGTGGATTCTTCTTCTTTCAGCCTCTCCCTTTCATCAGGGGTCGCCACAGCCTGTCAACCTTTTCCACCTCACTCTGTCCCCTGCATCTTCTGCTTTCACACCAACTACC
>JAOUQT010000029.1:2849302-2860709 GCA_025769995.1 Xyliphius kryptos
TATAGAACACAGTTTATAACAAACATTAGCAAAATAATGTATTGTATATCAGGCACTGATACAAATGTAAACATCATCTAATCATGATGTTTGTTCATCACCACCTCACACCTCCTGTTTACAACTGTATCGTCTGTTAAAAGGCAGTGGTAGCTCAATGATTAGAGTGTTTGGCTAGCAATCTAAGTGTTATGGGTTCAAATCCCAGGTCCACTAAAATGACCAATGTGGGTCCTTGAGCAAGGCCCTTAATCCTAATTACTCCAGGTATTATTTATGTAACCCTGTCTCCTGACCCCATGTATTAAGTGAAATCCTTGTAGGTCACTTGACTAAATGTTAAATCTTTCTTCTGTATTATCATAAGATGCTGAGTAAAACACTCTTCCTGAACTTCTTTAGTTGTAAATCCTGCCATTTAATCTGCCTGCCTGTTTAATCAGCGATGTTTTGTGTTGGTCCTTCTTTAAAATGTAATCAGGACTAATCTCTGTTGAACAAAGTCAGTCCTGATTTATTATTTCTGATGCTTTAAACCTTTAAAATAAAGACCACTCTGCCGCCCCACATCCAGGAATAGCACAACATTTTAGCAATTCTTCTAAAGGTTGGCTTAAGGTCATACTGCAGTTACCACGTTCTTTATCACTTGAGTGTTTATGGGTGGGCCAAGATGTTGGAGGTACATAAATCCCAGCTGTTATCACATCTTACTTTCCTTATATAGAAGTGTTTTAGAAAGCAGGGGATCAGGGCAGTTTGATGAAGACAAAAGGAAAGCAGTGTGTACTGTTGGGTTTAACTGCAGTTCTACAGCATGGAAGACTTTGTCTTGTTTAACAGGGTCTGTCTCTTAGTTTTTTATTTTGTTTTCTGTTTCTTTTAGATATTAAAGTTTACATGGCTTTCAACTGGTACACGGTATGGGTTTTTGCACTGCGGCATGTCCATAAGTGTATTTACTATTCACTGCCAAGATCGCAATGAACGATTGACGCCTACATAGGTTGTTTTTAGCCAGCGGTGCACCTGTTTTCGGTTGCAGGACAACAATATGGCAGATATTTACCTGAACACACCTCAGTTCAAAGCCAGTGTTGAGGTGAGCGGTCTATTCGTAAGCATCGCTTTCAGCTAAAGAGCACAGTGTCCTCTGTTGTAAGTGCAGGAACTACTGAATGATCTGGATCTTCAGCTAAAAGGGAATAATTTTCCTTGAGCAATGAGGGTTAGGAGATTTGCTCGAGGACCCACATTGGTAACTTCAGTGAACCTTAGATTGCTAGCCCAACACCCTAACCACTGAGCTACCACACCCACATCAATGCAAGCTTTGGCAAGAAGGATTGCTGTGTCTGTCAGCGTAGTACCCAGAGGCTGGAGGTGCTACCAGGAGACGGGGAGGAGGGCAACAACCCAGCAGCAGGACCGCTACCTCCGCCTTTGTGCTAGGAGGAACACTGCCAGAGCCCTCCAAATGACCTCCAGCAGGCCACAAATATGCATGTGTCTGCACAAATGGTTAGAAACCAACTCCATGAGGATGGTATTGAGGGCCCAACATCCACAGATGGGGGTTGGGCTCACAGCCCAACAACATCCAGAACGCTTGGCATTTGCCAGAGAACCCCTGGATTGACAAATTCACGACTGGCGCCCTGTGCTCTTCACAGATAAATGGCGGTTCACACAGAGCACATGTGACTGGAGACGCCGTGGAAAGCTATCTGTTGCCTGCAACATCCTTCTGCATGACCGGTTTGGCAGTGGTTCAGTTATGGTGTGGGGTGGCATTTCTTTGGAGGGCCGCACAGCCCTTCATGTGCTCGCCAGCGGTAGCCTGACTGTCATAAGACGAGTTGAGATCCTCAGACTCCTTGTGAGACCATATGCTGGTGCGGTTGGCGCTGGGTTCCCCTTAATGCAGGACAATGCAAGACTTCATGTGGCTGGACTGTGTTAGCAGTTCCTGCAAGATATAGGCATTGAAGCTACGGACCGACCTGCCCATTCCCTAAACCCGAATGCGATTAAGCCCATCGTCACCTTGCACTACAGACTGTCCCGGAGTTTGCAGGTGCTTTAGTCCAGGCCTGGGAGGAGATCCCTCAAGAGACCATCTGCCACCTCATCAGGAGCATGCCCAGGCGTTGTAGTAAGGTCATACAGGCACGTGGAGGCCACACACTACTGAACCTCATCTTAACTTGTTTTAAGGACATTACATCAAAGTTGGATCAGCCTGTAGTGTGTTCGTCCACTTTCATTTTGTGTGTAACTCAAACACAGGCCTCCATTGTTAATTAATTTGATTTCCATTAATGATTTTGTTGTCGGCACACTCAACTTTGTACAGAACAAAGTATTTAACGGGAATGTCATTCGTTCAGATCTGGGTTGTGTTATTTCAGTGTTCCCTTTATTTTTTTTTTGCAGTGTGTATTCCAATAATTCGAAAGGTTTAAAGTTATTGATGGTTATGAAGGTGTATAGGATTTGTAGGTTTAGTCGTCATGTCCTTTTCCACTTTATATATGAGATGCCACTGTTAGGTGCAGGTCAATCAACAAGTACAAATAGTTTTATGTTTACATAAAATTCTAATCTGGAAGCATGTACATTTTTACAGCTGCATACAACGAACCCCAGCTATAAGGAATACATAATAATATATGATTAGTGAAGTACCTGAGCTGGTTGGAAGCGTTGTTCTAATTCCCTTCTTGGCAATTATCTCGTTGGTAGGATGTTCTGGGGGTGGGCTACAGCTGACCTCGAGCTCTTTCGCTCACAGATTTAATGAACAGGTTTCTTGGTAAAAAAGCTCTGGACAAGTGAACTGCTTTTACAATTTACATTTCAGTGTGTTTTAATTTGTATGCTTTATAACTCTTAGAGGAAAGATAATTTCATCACTTTTATTGTATTTATGAAGGGTTTCTTAGTTGACGTATCTTATGTTTACCACGTTGAAAACGTTCTACTTGTTAATTGCACACAGTGTGCATGCTACTCGGAAAGTAGAGAACAGCTTCATTATATCCAACTGAAAATGGTGCATGCTTTTATTTCCCTTATAGACTGCTGTAAAAAGCTTATGGTCTTTAAATATAATTTGTTTTTCAATGATGTGAAATATGATTTTGCTTTTTAAACAGTAACATTTAACAGGTGTTTGTTTTGTTTGCATTTCTGCTTAAAATAACTTTAATTAAAGAAATGACAGCTCAGTCAAATCAATTAAAGACAAAACTAATTTCATAACATGAGAACTGCACATCATCCTACACTATTTTTTTTTTTTTAAAACATTTTTTTTTAGATATTTAAAGCAATTCAATCTTTTATAACATTTTTATTAGATTCATTTACTAAAGGATGACCTTATACATCTAAAATAATCCTAACTATATACATATAGCTTTGATTATGGCATGTGTTTGGTTGCAACTTTCTGCAATGTCAAAACATTTCTGTCCAAGAGTATGGGGATCATGCTTTGATGATGAAGATTTGCTGTGGCGATTTAAACTTGGGACAAGATGCCTGTCCATTGCTTGGCTCACACGCACACACACACACACACACACACACACACGCGCGTGCCATGTAGTGGTAATTTATATAGAGGCATTTTAGAGCAGCCAATTCAAATCCATGTTTTTGGACTGTGGGAGGAACCCGGAGGAAACCCATGCAGACACGGGGAAAACATGGAAAATTCCCCCAGATTGGGATTCGAACCAGGAATCCCAAACGCCAAGAGGCGAATGTGTTAACCACTAAGCTAGCATGCCAAATGTATGTTTCACACACACTCACACACACGGCATGTAGTGGTAATTTCCTATAGAGGCAATTTAGAGCAGCCAATTCAAGTCCATGTTTTTGAACTGTGGGAGGAAACCGGAGAACCCGGAGGAAACCCACACAGACACGGGGAGAACATGCAAACTCCACCCAGATATGGGATCCGAACCGGGAATCCCCAGCGCTGGGAGGCGAATGTGCTAACCGCTAAGCCACCGTGCCGCCTATATTTATTTTACATATTTTTAATTGCCACAAACCTCACTCTGTAATAACACGATCGATTGATTTCAGGTTTCAGGTTGTTATGATGTTTTCCCCGTCGCTCAGCACCGGTGTTCCACTAGTCATTAAGGTTACGGATGTTTTTCTCTGATAAAGTCGTACATCTGACAGTGAATCATGATAATATTTTAAACAGTAGTTGATTTGTTGGATGCAATAAAACCTTTTGATTGCAGTTCTTGTTATAAATGAATAAAGAATGAATTCACACCGGGTTTTTCCTCACTTTACTCCTGGTTACATAACCTGATTCTAAAACATTTCGAATGTGTTCCATACACCTTCAGTCGAGAAGGAAGCATCTTTCAGTGTTTGCTTTTTTTCCTCTCCATGTGCCTCAGAATGGTTTTGTTTTCCTCCACCGGTTTTCCTACGCAGCACTATCTAGGCCACACTTCAGTGTTTGAAACAAACATTTGGAGGCAGCTAAATATAACCCAGCATAATTTATAGCATGTCCTCTGAGAGACTCTTAGTTTGGCGGAGTCACACCGAAGTGAACTCGTCTCTCCTGTCATATCTGCGAAGCTCCCTGCTTGTTTACTCAAACACACTTTGCCTAAGTGCTTTATGTCTCGAGCCATCACACGTATTCGGGCGAGCTCTTAAATTAAAAGCTGCTTGCTGTCGTCCATATGGCTGAGCCTATGACACTTTTACTGTACAACGCTCTCCGCCTCTCGCCATGCTCATCAGACTTCGCCAAACAGTGAGAATCAATAGACATGAAACATGTTCACAAGCCCAGATCAATTGCTTTTACAGCCCACACATATCACACGCCGTAGCGCAGGTGACAGGACAGAAACCCGTCTGCCTGCATCCGTGTACACGCTCTACTCTTTGTAGGGAACCGTCTGAAAGTCACGCCGTTCCACACAAGATACGAGGTTCGGTTCGTTTTATCCATCACAGTTAAATTCAGACCACCCGGACACCTGAGGCCCCGACGTTACGGTGATGCAGCGGCACACAAAGACAAGAGATACAGCCCAAAATTTCAGGTCTAAGCCTCGGGCCTATGCTTTTGTTTTTCGCGCTGACATTTTGACAACGTGCCGCTTTGCGAGACGTTTATTTACCGGATGCCGGCTGTAAATCTCACAGACTCGAACAGTGCATCTCCGTTTCTGCGGTTAGCTCGGGGTAAAAGAGCTCACTGTGATTTATTTCGGTGACGCTGCAAACCGGGGTGCAACAATCCTCTCTCGACCTGCCGATAGTTTCCAGACTGGGCTGAAAAAAAGATGCAATTCTGTGAAACTATTAAACACCCACACGGCGTTTGGGCAGCGAGACCTTTGTGAGGTCATTTAGGGAGCAGATAAAGTCTAGAGGAGAATTCATTACTGAAGACATCTGAAACCAGGAGTGAGCGAGCAGACAGTCACGGAGACAGACGGACATTTCAACAAGAATATCAGAAGATGACCTTCTGAACCGAAACCTTACAATGAGAGGAACTCTACCAAATCAGGCTGAGGGAACCTCAGGAGAACAGTGTGAAATTCAAGACATGCCAAATATAAAGTGCTGCCAGTAACGACTATCTTTGTATCGATTCAACCATCAGATATTGATTAGTAGACTAGTCTAAACTAATTATTTAAAAAAAAATATTATAATAAATTAAAGATTTGCAGATTGTACAAATAACTTATTGTCCTCATTCAATTTTGAGTAGTTCATACTTTGGATGCGTTTGGTCTTGGAAAACTTTTGTCAAGCTTTTTCACACTTTTGGCTTTGCTGTGGCTGCCATTTACTTTGAATGGCGCTGACCAATGTGTTGACTTAGTCGTTAGCACGTTCGCCTCTCAGCGCTGGGGATTCCTGGTTCGAATCCCGATCAGGTCGGAGTTTCCATGTTCTCCCCATGTCTGTGTGGGTTTCCTCCGAGTTTCTTCCCACAGTCCAAAAGCATGGATTCCAGGAAAATTGAATGCTCTAAATTGACTTAAAATAGTTTGATCTATTTACATGAATTAATCAAAGTACAAGGAGCTGAGTGATGTGGAGATGATATAAACGGATAATGTTGTAGCCCACCCCCATCAAGGCAAGGTATGTTTTACGTACTTGTGTGGTCTGCATGCATTTTAATCAGCACAACTTTGCTTGTTGGCAAAATCAGCAGAGTGGAACATCACTAAGTGTCCGATGCTTTTGTTATACAGTGTAATGGAAATGTTTATGATTCGAGCTCAGCTGTATAATATTAAACCATGATGAGATCTGATTATGAAAATCAGAAAAAGATTTCGTCCTTCAATCTCAGGTCTTATTTCACACACCGATGCGAGCTTCTTCTTTATTAGGACGACTGCATTCCACTGAGAAGCAAACGAATCAGACAGGACGTTCAGACCTAAGAATTCAGTGACACAAAGGCCACATTTCAAAATATTTCTATAACGGTCTGCTTTTCACTCAGAGCGGCATTCGCTAAAATAAAGGTCCTGTTGCAACGAGAAACAGATGATTTGCCCTTCAGAAGAAAAATCAAGAACGGTTTCATAAACATCCACATACAAAAAAAAGGTCTTAATCTTAAAAAAATACTTGTTTACTAATTGTGATTTTTAAACCACACAGATCTACAGAATGCTATAAGAAATACAGGACAATTTGTATGTTCTCCGTTTGTTTGTGTGAGTTTTGTCAAACAAGTTAAAAAATTGCAAGTAAAGTAAAAATGGAAAATGATCTTAATATATATATATGTGGGTGCGTGAATGTGTTTGGATCCAGATTCACCTTCACACACAATGAGACGATCAGCTAAATGAGTGTTTATTGATCAGTCTGTTACTCTGTTGCACTTAATTTTGATTTTATACAATGGAACTAAATAAAACACCTGTATTCTGCATTCTGTTATTTTGAAATTAAAAGGTATGTCCCAATACTTTTGTCCATATTGTACACTACCGCTCAAAAGTTTAGAATTACTTGCAAATTTGCTTCTTTGAGTGAGAATAAAAGGGGGCACAACATTCCAGGTTAGTTTAGTATCTGAAGCTGTTGTTGCTGTGCTTACAGACTCAAAATGTTCATTAGTGTAATTTTTTTCAGCTGTGCATCACAATTGAGCGAGGGTGTCCTAACAACCAATCAGCTCAATAACATCCGTAACTTGCATTGGTGGATATATATATATATATATGAGATGTGTTTTCGGGGGGAAGAGTTTAAATAAAACAAAGATTTTTATAGAAGTGCAAATGCATTTACAGATCAGCAGATTAAAATCAGACGGACGATCGTTTTGCTGATGCGTTTTGTGATTTCCACCTGGCGCAGGTCGTCACTGAGCTCATGGCATGTCTGTTTCAGCTCAAAAACAGGAAACGATGTCCCGTAAACATTATGCATTAACAGAGCAGAACCTCTCCTCTCCCATGGGCATCCCATAACCCCCTCGGGCTGAGCGTGACACGTTCCTGCTGGGTGAATAATTTCTTTACACAGCTGATCTGGGTACTGCCACCAACCTCGCCACAACACATCTCATCTGGATTTCCCAGCGTCCTCACCGAAAGTGAAATGCTATCAAACATAAATCCTGTGTGAAATGTATTTCTCACCCGACTTCTTTCTAATAAACTTCACTGAACTGAAATAATCCCAGACCTTACACACTGTGCACACTGCAACAGATAAAGGCCTTCCCCAAACTGTCACCACAAAGATGTATAGTTTTACACCCATGGTTATTAATTTTGTGTCTTCAAATGTTTTTCTTACGACCAAATGTGTAACATACATCTACTGTTTATGGAAATGGGATTTTGTTAAAGTTCTTGACCAAGAAATGATATTCAACACCCAAAGGCATGGTGTTTATGTTTAAATATGCAAATGAATACAGACCCTAATTAGATTGAGTCTATTTACATAAAAATAATGATCCCTTTTTAATACAAAGAGAAGAAATTTATTAAAATAATAAATGTGGAGATGTTTCAAACTAAACCCAAAATATTATTCGGTGTTTTATTACATTTTTTTTTCACTTTTTTTATTATTGTTGAGATTTTTTAATCATTATTATTACTTTATTTTACTTTATTTCATTCTTTCTCGTTTTATAGGCGGTGACCTGATGGGGTTGCCGGGTTTTTATCATTTAGTTTGTTTTCCCATTACTTATATTCTGTATTTGTAAGTACTGTATACCTGTATGTATGTATGTGTATGTATGTGCATTTATTTACTGTATGTATAATTATATATGGAGTGTATTCATGTGAACGGCTCCTTAATGAAATATAAATCGATAAAGCTTAAAAAAACAGGTTTCCGTTTGCAAAATAAACACATAAAAACCTCATTTCACTTTAAATCAGACAAACTGAAAAGAAAACCATGAAATCGAACATGATCCTGTCTCCGTGTCTCCTGTCCTCGACCCCATCTGGATCTTTCTTTCACAGGAAATTATATAATCTCATTCACAATTCATAAAACACCCAGAAGTCTAAAAACTGTACCAGTGAGAGAAAAGTACTGATTCATCAAAGTGCTGACAATTTCAGCACTTCACATACAGAAGCTCTCATCTGGCGTTCCTGATGCTGACCCTGCAGTAGGCAACGCGGCGTCCAGGCTCACGTCTGCGTTATGCATTCCCTTTTTTCTTTGACAGGCATCAATAACAAGGGTCATCATTCTCAGGCAAGCACTGTCTGATCTGACACAACGGCTTCATCTGCCCTCATCATTATTACACACCATGACAGGACAGGAGAAGCTCTCACTGTTTATTTGATCAGAGGAAATAAAACAAGGCAGGAACTCATCTTCTGCTTACAGAATGTGAAGTTAAAAAGTCAAACAGGCTTAAAAACACAACGCCAACATTCATATTCATCTCTGAACATAAAAAAATAATAATGAATAATATATTTAGAAATATTTTTCTACATTAGACCCAAAGACAACAGAGAAATCTGATGGCACCAATTCAGGATCAAGATTTTTAATATTGTTTATCTTGAAAATTAAAAACCCTATATTTCATTTTCGTGAAGATTTTAATCTGAAACATTTTATGTAAGTTAACGCCCTCTATTGGATCATTAGGGGGGTATTATTGTGGTAATGCTGCCTGGCAGGCAAGTGCTTCATAATAATGTACGAAAGTCTCCACCAAACCATGGAATAAGTACGATGGAGCCCCACCCCCCTTTTCCCCTTTTATTTTCTTCTTCTTAGTTTTATTTAAATAAATTACTAAATTACTTTTCCCCTGCCAAACCATGGGATACACACAACGGAGCCCACCCCCCTTTTCCCTTGCGGAACCATGGAATACTTGCAACAGAGCCCCACACCCCTTTTCCCCTGACAAACCATAGGATACACAAGACTGTGCCCCCCCCCCCCTTTTTTTTCATGCCGAACCATGGGATACACACGACAAAGCCCCAATTATGCGGCGTATGCTACGCTGTGGGTCGGCTAGTCGATAAGAATTTGAATGTCAGGTCTGTAACGTTGCTGTTTACTGTAATATTTAAACCTAAATGAAACAGAAGGACAGTTAGTACGGTGCCTACGCTCGCTCGCTCTCGTCTCTACTGACTTTTGTTTACATGTGTGCACTGCTGAAACACCCTAAAGCAGATGTCTGGAATCCTATTTTTCTCCACATTTGTTAAACTGAGTCAGTTTTGTTTTCCTGTTTAATTATCCTGTAATTAGGATAAAACTTAACTCCTTTCCAAAACAAACACTTGCTTATTAGAAATTAGAGCTGATTCTGCTCAGGGATTTGTGTTTGTAGCCAAAATAAATTCTTGCCCGATTGTGTCCACAGGAGCAGCAGGAGCGTGGGCTTTGAAGTCGGCGAGTGAGCGGCGAGGAGGGCCTGCAGAGGAAGAGCCGACTCAGCACTAATGCGGCGGCCTCGGCGCGCGCCTCCCTGCGTCTCTTCATGCTCATTAGCCAGCGGTCTCGCTTCACCCTCCCAGAATGGCACTGTGGACGAGGTGCTAAATAAACCTGTGCTTTCTCGGGAGGTTCTGTCCGCCATCCGAGCAGACACTGTCAGTTGGGGTCTCACTAATCTCAGTCTTAATTTGCTGGAGCAGAGCATCAGCTGAAAGTAATCTCAGTGTTAATTTGTGCTCATGGGTCTGAGGATGCTGTGTGAGGCAAAGTGCCACAGGCTGCCAAAACCAGATAAGGGGTGAGAGATGGAGAGAGAGAGGTGGAGAGAGTGAGAGAGAGAGAGAGAGAGAGAGAGAGAGAGATGGAATCAGCTCTGCCATGTTCTCAGACAGGCCACTATTGGACCCAACACTACAGAGACACTGAGACAATAATCATTAGCCTACAGATTATTTACACCCCCCCACCCCTCCCCACACACACACAGACATACACCCACACACAGACTTTACACTGTACTTACTTTAACATGTTTGGCTGAGTTTCTAAATCAAAGTTAGTAAACTTGTCCTCTACGGAGAACTAATTTCCATAAATTAAGATCAACTTCATTAAAAGTGGAGATACAGAGTGTATATGTGTATAGATGTACAGTGATTGGCACATTGGTAGAATCGCGGGGAGGACGAGGTGCTTGGTGTATAGCGATTGGCGCGAGAGTAGACTGGAGGCGAAGACGCGATGCGGCTAACGTAAAGCTAATGCTATAACGCATGCTATGAGTTGCATGTCAACAGCAAAGAGGACATCTACTAAATGTGTCCAATCCTGCAGCACCGCTTTGCTTCACCAAAACTTTAATGCAGGCGCAAGTGAAGAAAGTTCCCTCACCAAATAAGCAAATCAGGCGGGCGCAGAACGGATAACGGCTAGTTAAAACCAATAAATTCCCAAAAAATCACATGAACAACAATTGTCTTTTAACTTTCGCTTTGTTATAAAGTCCCGTAGAAAATCCCGGTTATTCCGTTAGTAATTATATAAATACGAAGCCAAAGTACCATGACGTGTTGTACAGTTCACACGTTGCTTGTCTTCATAAACTGTTTAAAACAAAACAAAAAGGATATCCAGGAAGAAGCAAACGCAAATTTGGCAAGAACATGCAAACTCCACATAGACAAAAATGAAACATTTGTACTGTAAGTTACATTTACATTTAGTTATTTAGCAGACGCTTTTGTCCAAAGCGACCTACAAGTATTCCAACTTGGTTGGGGTCAGAACACAGGGTTGATACAGGACCCTGGAGGGTTAAGGGTCTTGTTCAAGGACCCACATTGGTAACTTCAGTGGACCTGGGATTTGAACCCCAACCTTCTGATTGATAATCCAACACCCTAACCACTGAGCTACC
>JAOUQT010000029.1:2955056-2968229 GCA_025769995.1 Xyliphius kryptos
CTAGGAACACGAGTTAGCAGAATAGATACCTATTTATACACAACATGTCTAAACTAACAAGTGTATTTTTTGTATTAGAAAACTTCACATTTGCTGGAAATGGCAGCGTTCCTCTTCGGCCAGTGGGGCTTCATAATCAGCACACAGGGTGTACATTATACAGAGGACCTCTTCATTGCATCAGCAGCATCCTGCATACTGAGGGAATCCAAGGGCTTTACAGAGGAGCAGGAGCCATGATTCTTCGTGATGTGCCTGGTTATGCCTTTTACTTTATTCCATACACACTACTCTGTGGCTGGATGAACCCTAGTGGTAACACCTCCCCTCACCCCTGTTCCATATGGCTTGCTGGTGGCTTAGCAGGTAAATAATACCATATCATGACACATGGACATACTAAAAAAATCATATTTTAAAATTAATTGCATATTGTTAATCTTAAAAATAACTCAGTTTAAATAACTTCAATTCAATTTAATTTTATTTATAAACTGCTTTTAACAATGGGCATTGTCCTAAAGCAGCTTTACAAAATAACATTCTATCCCAGGTGAGTAGATCTCATGAGTAGGTCTTCTTGTATTTGTTCCTCATTCATTCATTTTCTACACCCGCCTATTCTTAGTTTTAGGATTATAGGAAAGCCGCTGCCCATCTGGCAACTCTGGGCACAAGGGCAGAAATAACCCTATACAGGGCACCAGTCCATCATAGCACGCACACACAATCACTCACACACTAACGGGCAATTTAGAGACTCCAATTAGCCTATCATGCATGTCTTTAGAATGCGAGAGGAAACCAGAGTACCCAAAGAAACCCGTGTGAACACGGGAAAACATGCAAACTCTACACAGAAATGTCCTAAGTCACACACCCGGGGCTCGAACCTGGGATCTTCTTGCAGTGAGGTCTCAGCACTATACACTGTGCCACCCATTTGTTCCTTATTTGTTTCTTATTAGATCATTTAGAACCTTCTTACTCCAGTGTGAGTCTCAATTCACAAATATCTCTTGTGTCACAGGCACTGTATCCTGGGTTATAGCAACACCGGCTGATGTGGTTAAGAGTCGACTGCAAGCTGACAAAAAATATAAAGGAATCATTCACTGCATCATACAAAGTTACAAGACTGATGGAGTACCTGTAAGTTTTTTACATATTTGTTATTAATGTTTTTGAACCTGTTTCGATACAGGTAAGTCCCTCAGATTATGTACAGTGGGGCTAAAAATTACTTAGTCAGCCACTAATTCCTACTTAGAAAGATGAGAGAGGTCTGTAATTTTGATCAAAAAACAGTAAATTAGACTGTAGGATTTTTTAATAATTTATTTGTAAATTATCTGCGCTCTGAAAAAGTTTAAATGGGCCTGGATATGTTCTGGCTTAAGCAGGGGGCACACCTGGCAATACAGGATTGTCAGTACTGATGGTAGCTTTCTGCAGGTCATTCTTCAGGTCTCTCTGTATAGTTCTGGGATTTTTGCTTACTGCTCTCATTATCATTATGACCCCTTGGGATGAGCTCTTGAATTGGGCCCCAGATCAAGGGAGATTATCAATGTCTTGTATGTCTTCATTTTCTTACAATTTCACTCACTGTTTGTTTGTTTACACGACCTGCTTGAATATTGAATATTCGATCTTCCCAGCCTAGTGCTCACTTTTCCCACCCTTCCTGGTGTCCTTTGACAGCTCTTTGGTCTTGGTCATGTTTGAGTTTGGAGTCTGACTGTGTGAGGCTCTGGACGGGTGTCTTTTATACAGATAATTAGGTCAAACCCGTGCAATGAATACATGTAAGGAGTGGAGGACACAATACCTTCTTAAATAGGTTGTTACAGGTCGGTGAGAGCCAGAAATCTTGCTTGTTTGTGGGTGACCAAGTACTTATTGTCCACCATAATTTACAAATAAAATAGATTTTTTCTCATTTTGTCAGTCATAGTTAAAGTGTACCTATGAAAAAAGTAAAAAACACAATCTGTGGCTGACTAAATACTTTTTGGCCCCACTGTAACTACTTATGTGCATTCACATGAATATGGAGTAAAAGTAAAAAGTTATTGGCTGATTTATTTGATTTAAATATTGTAGTCATATAGTCACACTTTTCTAAAACCTGTGTACTGAGGTGTGATCAGTTTTTGATTTTGAAAGCCAACCAACCCAGGATGTTGTCCTGCGTTCTCCATAGCACAGTAATATACATATCTAGAATTAGCTTCATGTCCTTGGTTGGTGAGAATCATATTTATGACCTACTTTGCCAAAACTATGTACCGTCCATGAGGATGAGATGTTCCTGTGGAATAAATAGCAGGTCGTATTCAGTCCTCTTGTAGGAAAGTCTGATTGTATCAACAGTCCATATTGTATTACAGGTTGTATTTAATTTTATAACAATAAATTATACACAGAATGATCACCGGATTACGAACACTTGGCAGGTGGCATATTATGACTAAGTAATTGGTAGTTACATTACAGTCAGCTCATTGACGTGTTATGAGGGAACATTTACAGCTATGTGTAAGCGGAACCTCATGTTGACCATGGCATATAGTTGGAGACTGCGGTCGTGTTAGAGTTTACTAATTTACTGATTTCGAATTTGATGACTGCAACACATTCAAATAGTAGGGACAGGTGCATGTTTACCACTGTGTTACATCACCTTTCCTTTTAAAAAGTGTTTGCGAACTGAGGACACTAATTGTTGAAGCTTTATAAGTGGAATTCTTTCCAATTCCTGCTCGATGTACAACTTTGGTTGCTTACAGACCGGAGTCTCCATTGTTATATTTCAGGCTTCATAATGCACCACATATGTTCAGTGGGGGACAGGTCTGGACTGCAGGCAGGCCAGTCTAGTACCCACACTCTTTTATTACAAAGCCACTCTGTGCTTATGCATTCAGAATGTGGCTTGGCATTGTTTTGCTGAAATAAGCAGCGATGTCCCTGAAAGACGATGCTTGGATGGTAGCATATGTTGCTCCAAAATCTGTATGTACTTAATTAATTGTGTCTTCAAAGAAGTGCAACTAGTATGTCTTTAAAATGCAGTGGGAAACCGAAGTACCCGGAGAAAACCCACAAAAAAAAATGGGAAGAACTCCACACACAAATTTTCAGTCACACCCGGGATCTTCTTGCTGTTAGGCCACAGCAATATCCACGGTGCCAACGTGCCACCAGTGGAAATGTACAGTATTCATTAAATATATAGGATAAATAGAATTAATATTTCTATCTGACTAAGATAGACAGAGACAGTAAAGATTTATGCATAGAGGAATGTGCAGTAAGGTTTTTTTCCAGCTTTGTACATGATGTGTTGCTGAGTGTGACTTTTTAACAAACATACAAACATAAATAACATATAACTGGTGGCACTGAGCATGCATTAACGGTGCCAGTGGGGCTTCGTACAGCCTTGGTCATTAGGGAGGCCATTTTGTAGTCACAATTGTGAATGTCAGTGTGTGTTAGGGCTGCAAAGCTGACTTGAAGGGGGTAGGTCTTTGATGCCAGACTTCACCGTTGAGCTTTCTGGTAGTGTTGTGGGCCTAATTCAGTAAACACTGATGAGAGGTGGTGCCTACCTAATGACCCTAGAGATTAGCTCAGCAATGCAGCTCCTGAGGATCTAGTAAATGTGCCATTATTGAGATAGGTGATTAGTTGATTGGTGTTGAATGTTAAAATTAGATAAGTATAGGATGTTCTGGTAGCAGGCAGAAAGCGATCAGGGTGGGCCCTATGTAAAGCCTTAATGGATTGGCATAGGATACATTACATATAATCTTGTCTATTTTTACAAGTAAAAGGTGCCACCATTCGCCCATAATCAACGTGATCATGTTAGAGAAAAATAGTCACCTACGTTCATGGCTGACCTCTTCTTCTGCCATGATCAGCCAGACTGTCAGCTCAACGGCTGTATTGCACCACCTACACTTAAAACTCCTTTCAAAGATAATTGATTTACTATGACAACATGCATAGACCTTGAACCAAGAATGATGTTTTGATGGAATATCGAATCAATGCTTGTCATAACTAGTAGATTTTTATTATGGTTTATCATATGTTTTATTCTGTATTATAATTTCCAATGTATCAGTGGACACAACTTTTATATTTACAATCTCCTTTCAATTTCCACTCCAGGTTTTCTTCCGTGGTGTCTCAGTAAGTGTCATCAGAGGGTTTCCAATGAGTGCTACTATGTTCTTGGCTTACGAATTGTCTCTCAAGTTTTTCCGAAGCCTGTGATAAACCTCCTAACCCGGAAACTGCTTCCTTCCTGTGAAACCATTTGAATGTTGTGTGCAAGTATTGCATTTATTGGAATGTTTGTGGGTTTCCTGGTTGTTTATGCTTTCCTTTGATATCAGTTATATCCTTACTGACTTCTTATATTAAGAAAAAATAAGGATATGCATTTCACATGATTTTACAAATCTAAAACATTTTATCTGAGCTTTTTAATATACGTATGAATATTTAATAACTGTATATTCACACAGAAATATCTGCTCTACAATTAATTTTTTGTACATTTAGCATTTTTTCTTCTACATGAACTTTCATTTTGTTATGCCTTTTCTCATCGCTTGTAAATTTATAAAAGTATTACTAAAAACTGAAGAGATGACAATACTGATCAGCTGTGGATAATTGGACAGGGTAGATGGCTGGGCACCAAAATATCGCTGGTTTGATCCTTACTCTAGAAAAGTCACAGCTGTCATTGAGCAAGACACCCAACCCCAAACTTTTCTCTGTGCACCTTAAAAAGGCAGCACACTGCTCTGGGTGTTCACCCCTCAATGAGTTAAATGCAGAGAATGAATTTCCATATGGGGATCAATAAGAAAACATGCACGGATTAGTTATTCAGCATTTTTAAATAAAAACACTACTACAATCATTACATTTTTACCATAATTATAATGAGAGTTATGCTTTCTTTAATAATTATTCAGATGTGGCATTAAACTAAATGTACAGAAGCCATCATTATTTCACACTAAAGTTCTTTGTGTTAAGTGCAAACACGAATGGACCTAGCATTGTTTCTTGAGATAACTTACTGCTGCTGATCATCTCTAATTCTTTCTGGAAGTTACCATTTAAGTAGTTTTAAGCACTTTTTAAGAAGTGCTAAATCACTGAACCTCTTCTCCAGAATTGTCACTGAAAACATCACCTCATTTTGTTTTGACAAAGATTTTGTCAAGGTGTTTAGATGAATTGCAGAACGTATGTTACACTTCCTTCCACTAGGTGGAGGCATTGTATCACATGTTAACGGTCTATGCAGTTTATTGCTTTTGTAACCACCAGTGCTCAGTATTTTACTAAATAATAAAAAATATGTGTGCTCACGATTATAATTGTGTATATTACAAATAAATCACAGTATCTAGAACAAAAGCTAAAAAAAACAATTATAGTATATAGTATATTTTTCCAATAATTTTTATAGTTTATTAATCTACTTTGCCTAAGGTCTTCTGGTACGTTCAGATGTATGAAATATTCCGTTTAATATATCTAAAATACTCAGGGAAGCACGGTGGCACATTGGTAGTGCTGTCGCCTCACAGCAAGTAGGCCCCAGGTTCAATCACCGGATGAGCCAACCTTGGAAATTTCTGTGTGGCCTTTGCATGCTTTCCCCGTGTTTGTGTGGGCACAGTCCAAAGACGTATATGCTAGGTTAACTGGACACGATAAATTGTCCGTTCCTAAGCCGAAAGGAAAAGGGTAGATCACTTCTAATCAGTTGATTACATGTACGCACAAAAATACTCTTTGATTTCAAGTAGTTATACACTGCACACTACACTGGTCACTGCAGATATATAACCTCAATGATAATAATTTGGTTAATAATAACCAAAAATAATCAACAATATTTCAACAATTACATTCTATATCTGTTGGAAATCAAAGATTGTGCAGAATAAATTATACAGTATCATGAATGTTCTTTATTTTCACTGAATGGAAACAAGGGCTAAATGACCATATGACCATAAAGCTGAATTATGTCTGATTAGAGCTGAAAGCCTTCAATCTGACCTTTTTACCAACTGCTTTCCTATAAGAGTTATTCAAGCCAGTATGTTGCTGAAGAAAATATATCATATATTATAGTATATATATATTGTTATCCCCTATTCTTCTTATTAATATATTTATTCTACACATTTGTTCAAAAAATGCAGACTGGAGATTCTAATGTACAGATACGGTACAACATAATTTTGTACACTGTGTCTTTTGGAGTTGATCAGATTTTATGTCTTAATACATTTTTGTTTAAAAAATAAAGCTGTACATTAAAATTGGTAGATTTTTATCTGTTGTAACCCTGTCATTTTTGTCCTACACACATGAAACATAGCAGATTAAAGTGATCACACACTTCGTTCACATTTAAAGTAGCCAGTACAATCCTAAGAGGGACGATAGAGTGTGTGATATCACAGAGAGAGAAACTCTATTAAAATGGCAAAGCATTTAGTATGCATTTTAATATTTTACTTTTGTTGTTTCTGTAACTGAATAGCAGTCAGTTTACAAAACCTCCAGTGTAGTATTAGAACAATGCTCAGGTATAGTTCTGATAAAAGGATAAATAAAACAATAATAAAAAGTAATACAATAAGAACAATACATATGCACCAAATCCTCTCTGGTATGAAAAGCATTTGTAATGGAACACCACATTATAATCAGTTGTAGAAAAGTGGTTAAATAGAAATAAGCTTCTTCCCGACTAGCCATAAAATGTTCTAGATAAGCCTGTGTACAACTGGTAAAGTCTCCATTACTCACCAGTGTTGACTGGAAACAAACTGACTCCAATTAATCCCTGTGTGAATGAGCAAGTTAAACAGCACATGATCAATACAGCTCATGCATACAGGAATAGAATTACTTTATAGACGTGCTGCATACTGTATATATGAAAGTAGATAAGGTTTTGCATCCTCTACAGTGCTTTATATTTGAGGAAGTCTAATCTGTTTTGCTTTGAATTTGATTTGATATCAAATAAAATATCTGTTGAAAAGCCCAAATGAGAGAAGGCTGTTTGAATATTGATTTACTTCCCAGGATTAAAATGGAACCTAGAGGTTCGAAACCTCCTGAGTGACATACAGTAAATGCATGTATAATTCTAACAGAGATTAACTTTCCTTCTCATCTCTCATATCTAGGAATGGATGCTTGACTCAATAGCTTTAAAATTGAAATCTCAAACATGATACTGTAGCTAGCAAGAATATATAACAAGAATAAACAAATATCACCATTATTTAGTTGGTATGTATACATTAACTAAATTTAAAACTAAAAAACAAAAGTGCCATTGCAATTTATTCCCACTAACATAAATCTCACCTGCATTTGAGGACCTTGCTGTAATTCATTGTGCATCAAACATTGGGGTTGGGTTACCTTAGCATGTCTGTGGATGTAATGAATAAGGTTTAATTGCTCTTTTATTGTTGCTACAGGAAAGGTTCGCATGCCAGCTGCTGCTCCTGGCTGGTTTATAAATCCCCTGAGTGTACCTTCCTGCAAAAAAGCAAACATAAAACCAGAAACATAATAACCTTTCTCAGTATTACCTCGATTCCTTATTACTAAAATGACTTTACAGACTGTAGTAAAGATTAGCAGTGACGCAATGTATCAGACACTAAATATGACAAGAAATCAGTTTACACAATATGCATACTGTTTTCCACACATTGTCTAAATTATAATGAAAATTCATGGCAACATATGCAAATATAAATGTTTCACTCCGGTATTGATGCTGTCCACAATGTTGACATCTTCCTGCACATTGTGATAATAGAAGGTTCTTATATTAAATATATCAGAAAACTCAACATTGATTAAGTTGCTGTACCTCATTTTTGAGCTACAAACATGAAAATCGCCAGCTCTGACTCAGACATGTCTCATCAATCTTGATATTTCAACCAATACTATCTTATAAGAGAAGATACCCATAGCACGTGTGATGCCACAACTCTTGTTTTAATTTTTCACTGAACATCACTATATAATTTCTAACAGCACCTACATGACAGTTTTAATGTTTAATTACAAAACCCATTACTATTGTTATTACTGTTCTTAACCTGGTATTATTTATTTTCTTGCTTTTGAATGTCTATTTTCTGATCAACTGGATTTGAACGGTGATTTTCTTTGACAGACACTTTTCGCATCTTTATCCACCCCCCACTGTGGTCTGACAGGTTGTTTGCTATTATTTTCAACGCAGCTGTGAGTTTAATTGGTGTCAAGTCCTCCGTTTTTAGAGTAAATTTGTAATTTATTAATACAATTAATTCTGTGGCTAAGTTCCAGCTCACTAGCCTAATGATCACTGGCTACTTCAGCTATCAGCATCCTGAGAAATAGTCAGGTAAATGATCTCTAAATTAGGAGCAACTGGTTTTTGCAAGATTTTGATTATTCAAGCACACATACATCAAAATTTATTGTGCTTACCCAATGTTACACTGATTTGTGAGATTGCTTCTGTTATGTTAGTTATAGTATGACACAGGATGTCATATCAACTATAGGAAGCCAGCCATCGTGTGACCCTTGGCTCGATGCTGATTTTTACACTTCCTTCTGCTGCGGAGTGAACAGGTAAAATACATGTTTTTGCAAGAGCTAATTCTGACACAACCACCAGTGAGGGAATATCTTTTAGTGATAAGATACGGCCTACCAGGGGTTCCTATTCATGTGGTTGTTCAGTGTATACCGGTGATCCTGTGCTCTTTAATATTCCACTGTTCTCTGTATTTATCCAGTCAATTAACCCAATGTGTGAACCTAATCAAAGGTAAGGCACTCACTTGGTTCACAACAGTCTGGACACAGTTTGAGGAGCCCCTTGCTAATTGGGGCCAATTTGTTTAATATCTTACAATGTTTCAGTCTAATTTCAATCACTCTCCAGAGGGTAAAAGATAAAGTATATGCACCACTCAAAATTTGTCCTAAAGTTGCAGACACTAGCAGCAGTCAAGAGGATCGTAAAAGCCAGGTCTGCTCTTAATCAAGATCTAAATCCAGATATGATTAAAGAGCTCACATGCAGAGATGATGAGTCATCCCTTGGCTCTCTGATTTATCATCCATCCAGCTTAACTATCTCCTGCTTCAACGCCAGTCAACTAAGAGATTTGTAATTGTAATCCTGAGTGCAGCCTAAGCACATGCACTTGAACAAAAAAAAACGTAAACCCCGGCTCATCTGGTCATGATATGTCTTTCACGACTTGAAAAAAAACCAACAACATGGAGAGTAAGCTTTCTATTACCTCCAGCACCCTGATGAATCCCTTTCCACTGTTCAAGTCATAAAAGTTCATATGCAACCTCTATAGTAAACCAAGTTTCTGTTATTTTTACTGATCAACATTATTCTGTAGTTACTTTCATTTAACCATTTTGTACCTTCCTGGATCAAAAATACAAATCCAGATTCACCATCAGAGACCATTATCGCCAATCTCCTGTTCTCCATAACATGGGAAAACTATAGCCAAGAAAACTATAGCAACTCCAAACCCTATTCCACTGAAGTTGAGGTATTGCGTGAAACATAAAACATAATACCATGATATGTAATTACTTTTTAACCCATATTTAATTTAATACACTATATAGACAAGATATTTATTGTTCAAACTGATAAACTTGATTGTTTGTTTCACAAATATTCACTAATTTCTTTCAGCCAAAAGAATTGGGACATGGGCAAAAAAAACGAGAAAGTTGAGAAATGCTCAAAAAACACCACAAATGAACAGGTTCACTGGAAAATCAGTCATTCACAAGCAAGTATGGGGTGACCCCGGACTGTTGAGCAACTGAAGTTGTACATCAAGCAAAACTGGGAAAGCTTTAACAAATAGTGTCTTCCGTTTCTAAATGCTTATTAGGTTTATCCATTTGACCATTAAACATCTTGTGTTTGTATTGTATTTTATTGAATATGGGTTGAAAAGGATTTGCAAATGATCATATTCTGTCTTTATTTATGTTTTACACAATGTCCAAACTTCAGTGGAATTGAGGTTGTATTACCTCATTTGAAAAATCCTACTTTTCAGGAAAACCTTATTACATGCCCCACAAATTCACCATCCATGGGTAATCTTGGTGCACACAGAATGCACCATCTTTAAAAGGTTGGGTATTTGTGGTCCTACAAGTTCCAGGACATCCAGTAAGCCATTGTTCTTGTGTAAGCCATTGTTCTTGTGTAAACCACAGTGCCTCTGGTTGCATATGTGTATTAAGTTCATTACTTAGCTTACAGTCTTTTAGAGAAACAGTGATCATAATAATAAATGGTACTTTCTTAGTATAATACTGCTGATTTAATATTCAGGTATTAAGCATTCAGGAACTATAGATAATCTCAGTTTGTTTCCAGAGTCTGGTAGGGGTTTAAGGAGAAGCTTGGTTGTTGGTATGCCTTGGTATGCCAGAATATTACCTATTAGCTATCACATGTAGCTATTGGTCAAGTGAACAGAGATAACCAAACATTGTCTTCATTGATTTACTCTTCCACAAATAAGGAATACTGTGCATCAGGACCACTGGGTTCTGTTCAGCAAAGCAAAGACCTGCTCACAGCAAGAAGGTCCTGGGTTCAATTGCTTTGTGGGGTGACCTGGGTGATTTCTGTGTAGAGTTTGCAAGTTCTCCCCAGGTTCACTTGGGTTTTCTCCGGGTAGTCCAGTTTTCTCCCACATTCCAAAGACATGCATGATTGGTGTCACTAAATTGCCCATTAGTGTGATTAAGTGTGTGTGCGCCCTATGATTGATTGGCTCTAAGAAGTAAATTTGTTTAACAAATAGATATCGACTTTAACAAATAGATATCGCTCCACTTTAACAAATAGTGGAGCAATATCAGAAAGTAGTTCAACAGTGTAATATAGCAAAGAGTTTAAACATATTATCATCTACAGTGCATATTATCATCAAAAGATTCAGAAAATCTGGAACAATCTCTTTGTGTAAGGGTCAAGGGCTGAAAACCATACTGGGTCCCTGTGATCTTTGGGCCCTTAGACAGCACTGCATCACCTACAGACATGTTTCTATATTGGAAATCACAAAATGCGCTCAGGAATATTTCCAGAGAACATTATCTGTGAACACAATTTACCGTGTCATCTGCCGTTGCCAGCGAAAACTCTACAGTTCAAAGAAGAAGCCATATCTAAACAAGATCCAGAAGCGCAGACGTTTTCTCTGGGCCAAGGCTCATTTAAAATAGACTGTGGCAAAGTGTAAAACTGTTCTGTGGTCAGATGAATCAAAGTTTTAAGTTCTTTATGGAAATCAGGGACGCTGTGTCATTCGGTCTAAAGTGGACAGGGCTGACCCAAGTTGTTATCTGCGCTTAGTTCAGCTTACACATCTGGAAGGACACTATCAATGCTGAATGGTATATCAAGGTTTTAGAGCAACATCAAGATGATGTCTGTTTCAGGGAAGACCTTGCATTTTACAACATAACAATGCCAAACCACATAATGCATCAATTACAACCTCATGGCTGTGTAGAAGAAGGGTCCGGGTACTGAACTGGCCAGTCCAGATTTTTCACTAATAGAAAACAATTGGCGCATCATAAAACAGAAAAAATGCACAAGACAGTTGAGCAACTAGAATCCTATATTAGACCACAATGGGTTAACATTCCTATTCCTCAACTTAAGCAACTTGTCTCTTCAGTTCCCAGCTGGCCTTTTCCCAACATTTTTTAAAGGCTTGTCACGAAACTGAAAATCACCTAATTTTTCTCTTTAAATTATATATTTCCTCAGTTTAAACATTTGATATGTCATCTATATTATATTCTGAATAAAATATTGGAAAGTAGTACATCATTGAATTCTGATTCTGTTAACAATTTGTACTTTATCCCAATGTTTGTGGAATCAGGTTTGTATTCTGTTTGAATTATTTTCATTTTTTGGAAGACTCAGAACTAGAAAACGTGTTATAAATGCACTATTATATAAATATCATGGTAAATGGAAAATATTAACCATGCTGCTTGTCTATATTGCTTGTAAATGGTAAAAGTAAACATCAGTTATTTTACTGCATAAATTGCTATAACTGTTTTTTTTTAAATAAAATATTGCAGTGGGGCCATCAGACCCTCAATACACTGGCTGAGTAGCAAAAAAATGAACAGCACAAGTTTATAGGCACTTACAACAACAATATGTAACAAGTGATGAACACGTGTGTATGTGTGTGTCTGTCTGTGTACATAGTGAAGTTTAACAACAAAAATGCCCAGGGGTTCAAATTGGAGTGAGTGTGAGCGTAGGAGGGGCAGGTGAGCCTGTTAAGCAGTGTGGGCAGCATTAGTGTTATGCTCAGACACCATCAGTATTGGCAGGCAGTGGTTATATACTGATTGCAGGTAATTCAGATGCCAGTCACAGTGTCCCTTCATAGATGAATGGGAGGAGAGCAGCACTCCATCTTCCACACTACTATGACAATTATGGTAAGCTTTACTTTGAGCAGGTGCAAATTAGCTTCAGAGTGAAATTGAACTTTTAGCTCCAAGGCTATATTGATATTAACTCAAGCCTGGGGATTCAGAATGATTGGACTAAGGAATCATGGCATCAGTTTGGATTTCTGAGGTCAAGCTCTTAGGCCACATCATTTCAGACAACAGTAACTTTTAAAACCATGGAATACCTAAGCTCAATATTGAATGTTTTATAAACATGGGAAAACAATAATGCAATTATTAAAAACTACCGGAGCAAACCAGCCATTAGAAAGCAATCCAGCCATTAGAGAGCACAAGCCAGTGTCTTTCTAGTGCCGGTCCCAAGCCCGGATAAATGGTGAGGGTTGCATCAGGAAGGGTATCCGGCGTAAAACATTTGCCAAAAATTAAAATGCGTGGGTAGGAGGATGTTAGAAATGGAACTGCCAGGTAGGAGACAGAGAGTAAGACCAAAGAGGAGATATATAGATGTGGTCAATGTGGACATGCAGGTAGTGGGTGTGAAAGCAGAAGATGCAGATGGCAGAGTGAGGTGGAAAC
>JAOUQT010000029.1:2976870-2998006 GCA_025769995.1 Xyliphius kryptos
GTCCTCTTTTGAACTCTGGTATGTCACCCATAATGTTGTGTGCATTGCAATATTTTGAGCAAAACTGTGCTCTTACTTTGCTAATTGAACCTTCACACTCTGCTCTTACTGGTGCAATGTAGCTTGTAAGATTTAGCCATGAAACTAAAATGACAGGTGTTTCAGTTTCATTGTCTAACCCCTCTATATACAGTATACTTCATGTTTATATACTGTATTAAATTTCTGTAAAGCTGCTTTGTGACAATGTCTAATTGTAAAAAGGGATATAGAAAGATCAAATTGATTTAATTTGTTGTTTGTGCTAGATTTGGGAGGCAGTGATGAATCTTGTGCCATTCACACTTTTTGGTTTGTATATACTTATGCAACCTTAATCAAGCTAACCTTAATCAAGCAATTTGCTTAAAATGTTTTAAATAAAATGTCGATGCTTTCAAATTTTCACTCTTTGTTGGTCTCCCGATACATTACTCAACAATCTTCAGCACTTACCAATAGCATAGATTACAACAGACCTGTATTACACAGACTGGTTACTACTGGTTATTTGCCAGATACAATACAAAATCCTTCTCCTTAAATATAGAACTTTAAGTGGTTTGTGCCTTTTCCTAACACTGTAAGGTGATTCATCGCTATCCTACATTTAGTACCATCTGGACTCTGGACTCTTGACTTTTCTCAGATTTAACCTGTCTTGGGCTGGTGGCAGATCATTTAGTTCTGCATCTCTAAAATTATGGAATTCTTGACACTTCCACTTTTTCTTCTTTCAAAATTATTATATTACATGAATTAGAAAGAGAAAAATTATTTTAAATTCATATTAATTATACAAGGTGGTTTTATTAACTCATGTAACGCGGCACTGGGTTTGTGAAATGCACTACAGTGGCTATAAAAAGTCTACACACCCCTGTTCAAATGTCGGGTTTTTGGGATGTAAAAAAATTACAGCAAGACAAATATTTTCATAACTTTGTCCACCTTTACTGTGACCTATAACCTGAAACCTTTAAAGCAGAAAAATATACAATAAAAAACCTACAATAACCTGGTTGCATAACTATTCACACCCTTGAAGTAATACTTTGTTGCAGCACCTTTGGCTTTTATTACAGCACTCACTCTTTTTGGGTAGAAGATTATCAGCGTGGCACATCTTGATGTGGCAATATTTGCCCACTTTTCTTTGCAAAATCGCTCCTAATCCGACACATTGCGAGGACATCTCCTGTGCACAGCCCTCCTCAGATCACCCCACAGATGTTTGATGGGATTCAGGTCTGGACTCTGGCCAGGCCATTTCAAAGCCTTAATGTTATTCCAGTGAAGCCATTCTTTTCTTGATTTATATGTGTGCTTTGGGTCATTGTCGTGCTGAAAGATAAAGTTCATCTTTAGCTTTTTACCAGAAGGCCAAAAGATTTGTGCCAACACTAACTGGTATATGGAACTGTTCAAAATTCCGCCCACCCTGACTAAGGCCCCAAAGCATGATGCTGCCACCACCTTGCTTCACTGTAGGTATGGCGTTCTTTTGGTGATGAGCAGTGTTGTTTTTGCAAAATTACGCCGGGCTTGGATGTTTTTGGATGTATAGGATGTATAGGGCTTCTGTCTTGCCACCCAAGCTGGGGAATTGTTGTCACATGTTGTCACCTCTTGGCAGGCTATCTGACCAGTTTTCTTGTCTTATCATCAATTTTGGACGGATGTCCTGTTCTTGGTGACTGTTGTGCCATGTTTTCTCCACTTGATGATGACAGTCTTCACAGTGTTCCAATTCAATTTCATGAATTGGATATTCTTTTGTAGCCTTCACCTGACTGATATCTTTGTAGCCTTCACCTGACTGATATCTTTGTAGCCTTCACCTGACTGATATCTTTGAATAATGAGATCACTTTAATGCTCTGGCAACTCTTTTCGGATCATGACTTGTGCTGGATGATGTGGCTACAAAAATGTCAGGACAAGCCTATTAGAACAGCTGAACATTATTTGGGGTTGATCAGAGTCACTTTAATTGGTGACAGGTGTGTGCTGACTCCAGTTTAACATGAGTTTGAATGTAATTGGTTAAATCTGAACACAGGCACACCCCCAGTTATAAAAGGGTGTGCGCACTTATGCAACCACATTATCTCAGTTGTTATTTTACTTCACCTCCCTAAAAGGTTTCGGTTTGTTTTTCAATTGCATTGTACAGGTTATAGGTCACATTAAAGGTGGACAAAGTTGTGAAAATATTTGTTTTGCTGTAATATTTTTACATCACAAAAACCTGGCATTTGAACAGGGGTGTGTAGACTTTTTATGCCCACTGTATATGCTTTGAAAGTATGTTGTATTGTTATTAATAATATTAATATTATTAACATGCCAGTGTAACTAATTTCATTCATTCATTCATTTTCTTCTGCTCATTCCACACAGCCTATCTGGCACAGCCCTAGACAGTGCGCCAATCCATCATAGACCACATGCACATACAGTCACATTTAAACACTAAGGGCCACATTAGAGACATCAATTAACCTAACATAGAATGTGGGAGGAAACCGGATTATCTGGTAGAAAACCTTTGCGAACACAATGAGAACCTATTGTAACTAATTTTTGATAACATTTTAAGCAATTTTTTATTTTTTTTAATTGTTAATATCATTTATTGAAGTTTAACTGGCTGGTTAAATATTAATTACACTGCAGTTGTGATATAGTCCCTTTAAAATGTGTCAGTTCAGCCCCTGTGCCTTTGCTAAAATAAAGACAATTTCATGCCACATGGAAGCCATTGGTTTTTGGATACCATGGAGATGGCTGGCACTCAGCCTGCGCCAAGCAGCCAGATCGTTCATTCACTTCCTGTGGTCTGCCTTCCCTCGAGACTGCTAGCAAGAGACGAAAAATGTGAGGTATATTAATGCACATTTTGGTGGACACTCTTAGGCTAATGTCCTTCCTGGCACAAATACAACTTGGAACGGCATGCAACAAACTTAGAAAACTGCTGATCTCTCCTAATAAGCATTGACTGCCAACATACTGTATCATGAAAAAGGAAAAAAACACAAACACATCTCTAGCTTTATTCCCTTTTATCAATGATTTCATGGAGGGTGTATACTGAAACTGCACTGTGTTGAATCCAGGAGTCAAAAAATAATCAAAAAACAATAAAAAAATATGTGACTATGTGAATCCAACCAAAGATAAATATACTGTATAATAAAATTATAAACATGTTCCTTTAAATATAATAAAAACAGGTGCCAGCTCTGTAAATGTTTATGATTGAATAGTGAATAATAAACGGAGGGTAGAGAACACCCAGGTTCAATATCAGGCCCTTTTCCCATATCTCCCTGCAATTCAAAGACATGCAGTCAGGTAAATGTAAGATACTAAATTGCCCGAGATGTGAATGTAGGTACAGTAGGTGCCATATAGCTGTGCAAATACCAAACAAAATGTCCAATAATTTTACACATACAAGGTTATATTATTATCATTATTCATTTTGTTTATTCATTCATTCATTTATTCATTCATTCATTTATTCATTCATTTTCTTCTATTTTATCCACAAGGGGCCACGTGCTAGTGGGTGCCCACACGGCAACCCTGGGCGCAAGGGAAGGAACAACTCTAGAAGGTTGCCAGGCCATCAAAGGTAACATACATACATACATTCACACAAAGGGAATTCACACACTAAGGGCCACTTTAGAGACACCAATTTACCTAGCATGCATATCTTTAGAATGCGGGAGGTCACTGGAAAATGTAAAATCTACACCGAAATTTCCCAGGTCCCCCCACCCGGGGATCTGAAGTTCTTCTTTTTAGTAGTAGTACTAGTATTAATAATATAATAGCAGTAATAATAGTAGTAGTAGTAGTAGTACTAGTAGTTGTAGTAGTAGTAGCAATTCATGTTCATGTTATATGTCATTATTGCTTTATGATGTTTAGTTGTACAGATGTGTTCTGTTAGATAGCGTAAGATGACTGACCTTCCTAATCTAGAGTCAGCTCTAAGGCCTATTTATATGCACCTATTAGCCTAGACCAGTTTCCTTCACTGTTGAAGGAAACCAAGGAACCCGGAGAAAACCCACACCGGACACAGGGAGAACATGTGTACTTCACAAACAATTAAATAAAACCCCCAACAAATTCTGGAACTTCTTGCACAACTTGCCTTCTCAGTCCCCAAATGTTTACCTAATGACTCAATATGGGACATGAAATTTCAAAATGTCTCACTTTTGACTAGACTTTTGATATGTTGTCTATGTTCTATTGTGAATACAAAATAAATTATTGCATATCGTTTTTTATTTACAGTTTGTACTTTGTCCCAACTTTTTTTGAAATCAGGTATGTACTTATGTACTGTTTATAACCTTTTGTGTTAATTTAACTTGCTCTCATCATAAGATAGATTTGAAGGATAAAAATTGACATTAAACAATAAACAATACTGCCATTTTAAAGCTGCGAAATTGCCTGCCCTCCCTCTGTTATTTTACATTTACTTTGTACATTGTGCTAGTTTTTGAGTATGTGCACGCTCGATGTGTCACAGATATGCAGGATATGCCACATGGCCATTTTCAGTATTTAAATCTATAGTTATCAACACATTCCATAAATGTTCCTAGCTTTAGATGTATCGCTGTCATCATTGTATATGCACATAATTATTTTGCTCTCTGCACCTAACAGGTTGTTATCTTAGCCTAGTGGCCCACTTAGGTTGCTTTGCTAGTGATGTTACATTCCCTAAAACTGCACTGTGTAGTATGTTTTATTAACTTTGTTCCATTGACATCATCCATATTTTGGCTTTCCCTGTTAATCATTATTAATGTTTGTTTAAACATTGTGTGTGTTTTTTCTTGAATAGATTCAGTTTTCTAGATTAATATGCACTTAATTCTTCATGCTGGTCTCTTTAATATCTGTCCATCAGCTTCACCTCCCCCATGCTCAAATGTTCAAGTGTAATCATAAATCAAACTAACAAAATAGTTAGGGCAGACAAATTAACATGCACATTTCAAAATAGCCAGAACAATGGAATTTCCAGTGCTAAATCAAACAACTGTGCAATCAGTGTTGACCTACTATTTGTCAAAAAGGCATAAATAATATCTGAAACAGCTCAAAAATCCAGCAAAAAGCTGGAAATATTTTTAAATCTCTACCTAGTAAACCGAGTCACCGAAGTCAGCAGGCATTACATTTGTCTCCCTAATAATCCTCTTTATAATTATGGGATAATGTAGTATCCAAACATATTTAAATAATATCATGTTCAGCTCAAGCATGTTACAGCAGTGTCCTATAGGTGTAATGCTGTAAATGACTATGCATTTACAGTGTTAAACCGAAACGAATTGCAAGCAGGAGAGAACTGCAGAGAACAAATGAAGCTCTATGTATTATTCACAGCTCAGTTGTAATGGGTCGGAGTTACAATTAAGCTGTGATTGCATGGACAAATGACCTAGGGCAATAGTGCATGTGTAATTTCTGTACGCATACGTATTTCTGCTGGCTGGATACTGAAAATAAGGCAAAGATTATATAAAGGATGTTCATTAATCATTTACTGTAACCTCATGTTTCATCTGGTGCTTCAGTATTGCTAAAGCCTAATTGGTATTCTGCAGCAAAGTGACTGACAGCTAATCTTGTTTAATGATTCAATTACTTGTATGTGGTCACTCTATATCCTGTTCTAATTGCACTCCTGATGCAAAAAGATAAGTCATTGCCAAGCATGGACAGCACTGATGTGACTTTGCTTGTTTCTCTGGTAAATAAACATAGTGATATGATTGCCAGGCACGGGCAAACATTAGACATGACACTGGTGATATGGGTAATTATGGTAATTAATGTTGATAACCATTTCTTTGAAAATGTCCCTCGGATGCTATACATTATGCAAGTAGTTGTGTAACTTAGAGTCTGATAGTGAATGCCTGAAATAAGCAATTATTTTGGTATTTTAGTGTAGTTGTGTTAGACTTGGCGGGGGGGCAACTCATTATGTTTTATAAACATATTCTTTAACAGAATATTAGCATAAGCTACATTAAAGGTGGCCAGAATTTTGTACATAGGGGGGCCAGGGGTATATGAAGGGGTGAACTGGTTTGGTCTTGAACAAAAAGTAGTTTAAATTATCTCCCTTTATTTTAATAATTTTCACTGTCCCATATGCAAGACAATCTTTTGTAAAATTATCTAAAAAATAAATGAATAAATGAATAAATAAATTAATTGGTAGATGATTCTTATTTATTTGGTCTCTCTGACAAAAAGTGCCTTTAGACTGTGCAACAGTACCTTAATTATCCTAAAAGTTGTTCAGGAAACCTAACAATAATTTACTTCAAATGGTGTTTGGACAAGGTGTGAAATATGTTAATCAGTAACAAAGTGCCAGAGCTAATGAAAAGTGGCCTTTCATATCTCTGGGAAATCACATGCCACTTCAGGCCCCCCTCTCTAGCCATGCCCTTGGTCCTTGGTAAACATCACTTACTAACTTCTGATTGACAAAACACATGACTATCACATGATCTGATATACGGTTAGACTATAAGATATGTTACAGCAAATTAATTATGCAAATATGGAAAGTGATTCATTCTTCATCTTAAACATCCAACCAACCAAACAACCATCTATCCATTATCTTCAACTCATCCGAGTCCTGGTGGACACCAAGGTGTTCCCAGTTTAGCCAAGTGATGTAATTTTTTAATTGTGTCTTTGGTATCCTACGCATTAGCCATGCCTGGGACACATCATAAAAGATTAGACAAGGAGGCATCTGAAGCAGAGGCCCAAACCACCTTAACAGGAAATAATTATCAATATATTAATTTATGCTTACATATTACTCATACTACAAACATCATCCGTCTATTGTATGTGTTGTATCAGAAAGGTGCAAGGTAGAGTCAATCATTACCAAAGCCCATGATGTTATATAAGAACCTACTTTTCTTTGTTAGGAAGCATGTGCACAAGAATAATTCTAATACTTGCAAAGGTTAGATGAGACACAAACATCCACACAAAGATTAATACAAAAATCATAGCCAATAATAATACATGAAAATGCAAAGAAATCCAGTAATGCTCAGTTTATGCGAACATATTGATTTGTCACAAAAAAACAGTACAGGGTTCAGCAAGCACTTATCCCTGAAGCAGTGGGCAGCCCCTACTTAAGTGCTAGGAGTGACTTGATCAACAACACTTCAGCAATTAATGTTACTTTCCAGACCAGGGAACTGCTTCACTGCTTATAAGATCATGGCTAAATTATTGTAGTTTTTAGTTTTATGTTGCTTTATAAATGTTATGATTTATTGTTACATTATTGCAACATTAAGCTTTACCCGAAAAATAATAACTATCAGAAAAATAGGAAATGAAATGAAAATGTTTATGGTTTAAAGTTTATCAATAGTAGAATCAGTACCCAATACCTTGGAAATGCATTGTACATACTATATTGGGGAAAAAGAATGGTGGATTGCAGAAAATGCTTCTATAGTAGAAACATTTCTTTATGTCCCCCTCACTCGCTTTTAATTCAACTTTAAATTCAATGTAAGTTTGGTTTACTCTCCCTTCTTTCAGAACCGCAGCAGTGCTGTATGACCGAGTGATTCACACACTTCAGGAATCAGTGTACGTTTAAATCCCAAGCGAGGAGGAAGGGAAGAGAACAAAAGAAAAGAAATTGAAGGAGGGGGGAAGAAAGGGAGGAAACGAGATCTATGAGTTCAACAGCACAGTAAAAGCTCAGTTTAAGGTCGTCGACTTTTCATACTACGCAAGGCCTGTACAGTGATTTTAATGATAAATGTCCTCTGCAGTCTATTAGTCATAAGCAAAGTACAACCAAGAGTCTCATAACCCTATCACAAATATAAATCAGTGTTAAAGGTTTTTGCCTAGAAACATTATTAGTAGCTGCACAGAGGCCACGTTCTGTCAGATTCCAAGGTGATACAAAACCGATAAGATTAAAATGGAGGTCAGTTGCTCATCCTTGCTTCAGCAACCATTAAGAATGTCCATTTTTTAATCCGGCTTAAGCATAGATCATATTTATTAATTTATTTATTTCCTCTTCTCAGAGAGCTGAAGAGGGATCAGTTAGTGAATCCCCAGTGACTGTAAAAATCTTCTATTATAGTAAGAGTCCCTTTCTCACCGCCCTTGTATAATCAATTTACAATGTCAATAAAAAATCTTTCCAGTCCTTCCCAGGACTTCAGAATTTATAGAGCACAGAGAGCCTCAGAGATATTTCTCTTTTATAATTGTCTCTGTTCCTGAAAAGATTCCCCATGCAAAAAAGAAAATCATAACTATTATTTTATGTTAAATTCTGCCTCATGAGGTGTGAGAAATGTGAGGACATCACAGGTAGGTGTGAAGATGCTGAGTGTATTTTTTTATTAAGCTCTGTTTTCTAGATTGCAACTTCGTAGTTGCTCCCTGTATTATCCCTGAAGCAAATAAATCAGAGCAACTTATAGTATATAGAGTTCATTGAAAATTACTAATGAGGTTTAACACATGACTGAAAAGAGGAGTCAAATGGAGATGATCAAAGGAGAATGTGCTTTTAAACCCTGTTCACACAGACACAATAAACAATATGACACCCACTCAGATACACACCCTCATATATAAATACAAATAACACAATTCAGAGTAGATAAGGGGGAGATTAAGGTGATGTGATACAAGATGAGGCGATAATGGGACACAATCCCACGTGTTTAAATAGTGTTTCCCTTGACGTCACCTTACAGGTATTTTACAACTCTGTCATTCTCGGAATATTACTCTCATCCTCTCTTTCCCAGTAGGCGTTTTCTCATCATGGCTCTGAAGACTTTGTGAAGTAGAATTTATTTTAATAATCTGCATGGTTATACTACACTCAGGCTTGTTCCTTTATTCAAGAATCCCTCAGTGTCTTAGGTGGGTGTTTTGTGCTCTCTACCTTCAACATGTCTGGAGGGCCATTGTGTTAAATCTCATCACAGCAGTATGCTAACATTAATTTAAATGACAATTGATTATAACTACATCGGTGAGTCAAAAATTATCCACACTCTGGCTGTATAATGTTTTAGTAATCTTCAAGAAACGACAAATGCATCACTTTTCTCCCTGCTTTTCAACACAATTTGTCCTTCTGTCAACATACATTCATATTTGATCAATCATTCATTATTTTCCACTTAATCCTCAAGGGTTCACGGGCCAGCCGGTGCCCAGTTGACAACTCAAGGAGGACGGGCATGAACAACCCTAGACAGACGCACACAGTCACACACTAAGGGCCAATTTACACTGACAATTTACAATTTACACAGGGAATACAATGACTCGTATTCCCTCATTAACCATAATAAAAGTCAGTGATCCATTTTTGCCACTATGTTTTGCACACAGCAGCCCTGCACAGCGTCCGGGGAGCAACTGGGGGTTAGGTGCCTTGCCCAAGGGCACTTCAGCCGTGACTTGGCATTACTGGGAATCGAACCGGGGACCCTCCGGTCACAAGGCTGGTTCCTTAACTACAAGCCTACGACTGCCCCATAATATTGTTCTGTTTCAAAATGCAGTAGTGTTCTATTATTGAAAACATAAACATTTCTGGATTTGGAAAAAGTCACTCTACATCGTGCTTCATAAAAAACCTCATATCACCCTGTTACTCATCATTTTCACAATACAGCGCATGCTATTATGATTTACACCATGTGTCAAACCCCCAAACTTCCAAAAATAATACCAAGAATGTAGTAATTACTACTCAAAATTTTCACACTACATAGAATCCATAATGACCCCACAGATCAGTAGTAGTGGTGATAACAGTCTTGACCAGCATTTAAGTCTACACTATTACACTATTACACTATTACAGTATAAGCCATTTTCAAAATTGGGAGAATGAAAGCTAAGTTTCTTCAGGGATACATAAAACCAGCCAATTGTATCTTTCAAACGGCTGCTCATGCTACAGGACCCTCAGAGAAAAATGCTATTCACCGATTCTGCATGAACCTATGAGATCATGAGAACACGATGGGCTAGTTTCACAGTACCTATTTTTACATGGACACAAACATTCAGAATATAAACATGTCATTTTGAAGATTTTGATCAGATTAAGCTTAATCAGAATGAAATTGTATTCTGAACGAGAGGGGTGGTTTATGCCGATCCTTATTCAGAAATATGTCCATGTACACATTTAATACGATTTAGACTGAAAAATAACCCGACTGCGCATGTGTGGCAAGTACTTCTTCTTCTGTGCTTGTTTTAGGTAAATTACATCACTGCGCATGTCAAAATGCTGCTCCTCCTAACAAAGCTTGGTGCATATGTATGCTGCTATATTATGTTTGGTTAATCCTGTCTCACATCATAGCATCTGGTAACCAATGAAATCATATTCCATTCATTATGAGATGCATTCATTTGATGGTTGGGCAATTAAACATTTATTGATATAGTTTTGATTTTATCATTACTGTACATGTCAAGTTATTGTTGTTAATTCACGGAATATATAATGCTAATATATTATGCCATGGATAGCATAAAGCTTATTTTACGGCCCTGTCAGACACCAAGTGTAGCATAAACATTATGCACAAGAGGTTGTTAATGTTATATTTATTTTCACAGTGGACACAGTCTGAAAGATAAATCTATCCAGCAATACCTGCAATTATTTTTTTAGAGAATGGATCAGTGTTTTAATGCTACATTAATGTACTGTTTGTACATGTACAGTGTGTCAACGTTTTCAACAATAATATTGTGGCAATTTGATCTACCATGAAGGTTAGAAATTACTGTGGATATTTAGAACAGTCTTTGAAAAATAAAGATTGTACATAGTTCCCTATTGTGAGATAGCTAGGACTGATTGGTCACAAAGCACTGATGAATTTTCAACAACTAAACTGACTTCTTGTTCTGTGAAAATCATGGGTCTACATAGACTTACTCTTTCTAGTATATTTGGAACAGTTGTCAAACTCAAGGCCCGTGGGCCAAATCCTTCTCAATACCTAACATTTTTTATATGCTGCTTATTCCTAATTATAGTCATGAAGCAACACTAGGTGCAAAGCTAGAGGAACCACGGAAAGCACCACTCAGTCACTCATCACTCAGAGCACACACATTTACTGCCACTAAGGGCAATTTCAAGACCTGAATTAGACTACCGCATGTTTTTGAACTATGTAAGGAAACCGGACTACATGAAGAAAACCAGTGAGGACAAGAGAACCCCTTAAAGAAAGGACCCAGGACCCTGAATGAATTAAACATTATAAATATAAAACAACTTCTTTGCTATAAGTATAATAAAAATATTTAGGATATTGTGTAATTTATTTTATTTCTTAAATGAAATATAATATTTTTCTCTGAAATATTGGAGTTGATTTTATGACAAAATATAACAGAATACAGTGATCTTGGAACGTACATGTATGTATATAGTTTGTTGTATATTTGAATTATTGTGCAGTCTGTAATAACATAGTAAACTGCCAATGTAATGTAAACACTTTTCTTTTAGTTATAACTTTCATATTGCAGTGTGAATGTGTGTGTTTATGTGTGTGTCAAGACATTTTAGTAGATATGGTTTACTCAGTCCCTGTTTGCCAGAACAATGAGTCAGTACACAAGCAAAGGTGTAGGAAGCACAAAACATATCCAACGTAATTGATTTCTTTTTCAGTAGAGGCTGGAGAGCGGGGCTTTTTTACGTATTTACGTATGACCTCCACTCTGAAATGACTTAATCTGCTATTCTCAGTGCAGATTAGACAAGATTTTCTTTAATTAAAATACATTGTACAGAAGGGAAGCATGGTGGCACAGTGGGTAGTGCTATCGCACAGAAAGTAGTCTCAATCTCCGGGTTGGACAACCTGCGAGATATCTGTGTGGGTTTTCATATTGTGTTTGCATGCGTTTACTCTGGGAGCTCTAGTTTCTTCCCACAGTCCAAAGACGTGCATGCCATGTGACTTAAAGATGGCCTTGTATTTGACCTTATGTATGGATGTAACCTTATGTATAGATATAACTTTGTTCATGTAATTTTTTTAATAATTAGAAAAAAAGAATGGCACATGAATACACTATCTTCTCTTTCCTTAAAGCTGTAAGTCAATGAAAATGTTTAACAGGTTTCACGATATTATCTTTATATTAGAAATTGAGATAATGGTATAAGAAATGAAAGTCATTTATAGCTATTGATATTGTTCTTCATAATATTATTATAACATCCTTCATCATATTATAGTACTTTCTAAAAATTTATGCACATTTTTTTTTCATTTATTTATTGATTTCCAACATAAACTAGCCATAAGAGAGCACAAGCAAGTGTACTTGTAGTCCCCTCCAATGCCCGTATAAATGGTGAGGGTTGCATCCGGAACGACCACCAGCATAAAACATTTGCCATATCAATGATGCATATTGATGCAAATTGTGTGATGAGACAAATAGAGAGAATGAGAATCAAGAGTGTTAGGACAATGACAAGAAAAGGTAGAGAATCGGATAACATGAAGCAGATAAGAATCTTTTGGAGTTCATGAGACAAAGTGGAAGGGGCTCAAAGCATTGGTGCAGGGTTTAAAACTAGTATATGGTTTAATGGTGTGCATAGGAAACTTAGGTGATCACAAAGAAGGACTATACAAAGAGTGTTGTTGGGTGAGGTAGGGTGAGGTTTGAAGCTAGAAATTAAGGATGTAGTAGTGAATGTTGTCAGTGGCTATTCACCACAAGTTGGCTGTGAGTTAGTGGAGAAAGAGATTCCAGAGGGAGCTAGAGGAAGTAGAAGAGAGCATTCCCAGGGAGGAGAGAGTGGTGATTGGTGCAAATTCCAATGGGCAACACGGTACAGGAAACAAAGGAGATCAGATGGTAATCAGCATGTTTGGTGTTAAAGACAGGAACCTAGAAGGACAGATGGTGGAGTATTTTGCAAAGAGGATGGAAATTACTGTGGTAAGCATATTTTCGAAAATACATGGGGTGACCTACAGGAGTGCAGGCAGGAGCACACTGGTAAATTACATCCTGTGTAGACGAGGTTGCTTAAAACAAATTTTAGATTGTAAGGTACTAGCAGGAGAGAGTGTATCTAGGTAGCATTGCATAATGGTTTGCAGGGTGATTCTGGGGGTTATAAAGAAGAAGAGGGTAAAGACAGAACAGAAGATCAAATGGTGGAAGTTGCGAAAAGTCATTTGGACAGGCATAAGACAACAAGTAAACCTAGAGTTGGAACAATAAAGTGCTATTATGGTACCGCTCGATAGGACCCAAGCGGCAGAACTGTGCACATGCAGAAAACAGCGCACGCAAACACAAAGATATAAAATAAAACACACAAAACACAGAACACACACACTGTGCTGCTACCCAAAAGGGGAATGTGACGCAAACACACACAAACATTAAGGCACTCACTAACATGTAACAAGTGCGGCACGCTACCCAACCCAAAATGGGAACGTGCAGCAAATATACAAATATAGCAACACAAAACAGCAACAGACATAGAGCAGAAGAAGGCAAGCAATACACTTGAGCAGCACGGAAATCAGAGTAGGAACGGAAAGCATTAAAGCATTTATGGAGCGAGAGAACACAGAGCATTCTCATGAGGAGCCAATCTCAGCGCTCTATGAGAAAAGAGGAAAATTATACCTGAATAAAGGGAAAAACTAAAGGGAATTATTTAAGGAATCAAACAAATTATATTATTCAGAGTAATTAAGGTGCAGATGTAAGAAGGCAGAAGTCATAATATTGTCTTATAAATAAAAGTGTAACAATGACAAGCCATCGGAATGGCCAAAGCAGACCAACCAAAGGAAAAGTTTAGTGATGAATAAATTGGACAGGGAAAGGACTGAATAGAGCAGGCAGGAGTACAAGGAGATGCAGCATAGGACAAAGCGGGAGGTAGCAAAGGCGAAACATAAGGCCAATGAGTTCTATCAGAGGTTAGACAGCAAGGACGTAAAGAAAGAGTTATATCAACTGGTGAGACAGAGATAGAGGAAATTATTTGCAACATGTCAGGGTTATCAAAGATAAAAATAGAAATATACTGACTATATAAAGAGAGGGTAAGGGAAAGATGAGGCACTGATAAATGAAGAGAATGACAAGAAAAGAATACTGGAAGATGTTGAAATTGTGGAACAGGAGAAATTAGCAAGGGTGAATTGAGGAATGCTCTGAAAAAGAATGAAGTAAGGCAGTCAGACCACATGACATGCCGGTAGATGTATAGAAATGTTTAGGAGAGATGAGAGTTGTGTTTTTGTCTAGATTATTAAATGGGACACTTGAATGAAATGATGTCTGAGGAATGGATAAAAAGTGTACTTGTACAGATTTTTTAAGAACAAGTGTGATGTGCAGATTTGTACCTACAGGGAAAAACAGTTAATGCACTGCACAGTGAAAATTTGTGATAGAGTTCTGGAAGCTAGGTTTTGACAAGCAGTGACTGCTTGTGATCAGAAGTATGGTTTCATGTCAAGAAAGTGAACCACAGTTGCGATTTCTTCTTTAAGAATAGTGATGGATAAGTATAGAGAAAGTCAGAAGCCACTGTGCTCCTAGACAAATCACATGACAGGGTGTCAAGGGAGGAACTGTGGTGTTTAATGAGCAAGTCTAGAGTTGCTGAAAAGTATGTTAGACTGGTTCAGGACATGTATGAAAACAGCACGACGGTGGCGAGATGACAAACAGCTTTAAAGTGAATTTGGGACTGCATCAAGGATTGAATCTGAGTGCCTTCTTGTTTGCTCTGGTGTGAATAAGAGGGAGGGATGTAGACTACAGGGAGCACAATGGTGCAGCGGATGAGGTTCTTGGAATCACCTGTCCAAGGAAATGGGAAGTGTGGAAAAGAGGTTAAGAAGGACAGGACAGGTAGGATGGAGTGGATGGAGAAAAGTGTCAGTACAGGTGTGTGACAAAAGGTCACAAAAAGGGAAATGACTATAAGAGAGTAGAGAGACCAGTCTTGTTGTATGGTTTGGAGACAGTGGCACTGGATAAGTGTCAGACCTTAAGATATTGAAGTTATCTTTGGGAGTGACCAGGGTGGACAGGATTAAGAATAAGATTAAAAGAGGGAAAGCACAGATTGTGAGACAAATTTAGAGAGGGCAAACTGATCTTGTTTGTACATGTGCAGATGATAGACAGTCAATATACTGGTAAGAGGATATTAGAGCTGGAGTTACATGGCAGGAGACAGAGAGGAAGACCAAAAAGTAGATATAAAGATATGGTCAATGTAGAATGTTTGCAGCTGGCTACATGAGGGACTCATGGAAAAATGGCAGGTGTGTGCATGGCAACTCTTTCCGTGGAGAAAATTGAGGACGTTTATCTATTCGGAACTATGATTACGGGCATCCTGCAGGTTGGATTAGGCATTTCCCAGTTATATTGAGAAATTAAACCCATGGGAACAGCAGGTCTAGTCTTAATTTTTATTTGCTATCTTAATGTGCTAATTGACCTCCCCGATATATCGGATATTTAACCTCACCAATCATTACCCCACCCATATTTGTAATGTGTCCTTAGGTATCTTGAAATCGATATATTAAATCTATAGATTATCTACTGTAATATAGATATGATATAACAAATAACCTTTTAAGTTTTTGTTTGGGAACACGTTTTGAAATTGCATTATACATTTATAAAATAGAAAAAAGAAAATAGCAAAATAGATCCTGATTTTTAATTTTTTTTTACATATGTGTTTTAAACTGGCTGCTTTGAGAATGCTATTAGAGAAGTACATATGAGGAAAGAAAGAACTACATAGTGTCTTTGTGGATTTAGAGAAAGCTTAGGGGTGCCGAGGGAGGACTTGTGCTGTTGTATGAGGATGTCTGCAGTGGATGAATAGTATGTTAGATGCAGGACATGTCTGAGAACAGTAGTACATTAGGAGTGACATTAGGAGTGTTAAAAAGTAGAAGGAGAAAAGTGTCAGAAGTGACATGTGACAAAAAAGTAGCAGCAAAAGTGAAAAGAAAGGTTTATAAAAGTGTAGTTAGACCAACCTTGTTGCATGGTTTGGAGACACAATTACTAAAAGACAGGAAGCAGAGCTTGCAAAGCTCAAGATATTGCGGTTCTCTGTGGGAGTGACCAGGATGGACAGGATTAAGAATAAGAACATCAGCGGGACAGGTTGGAAAATTGGGAGACAAAGCTAGAGAGGGTTGGTTTGAGATTGTTTAGAAATGTGCAGAGGAGGGACAGTGGATATATTGGTAGAAGGATGTTTAATGGATGTGGTAAATGTAGACATGCAGGTAGTTGGTGTGAAAGCAAAAGTTGCAGAAGACAGAATGAGGTGGAAGAGATTGCTTCGCTGTGGCGTCCCCTTATAAATAGGAAAAGAAGAAGAAGTGTTTTAAACTGGCATAGTTGTCATAATTCTTCATCAATTCCTAAAATTTTATTAGCAATTTCTCACATTTTCCATATGGTATTCTTAGCTTATTGCTTTGTCAGGAAATAAAAATATATTTTATGATATAATTATTCACCTAAACTGATTTCCTTAAGCTGCTCTTATACCTGGAACCACATCTATCAAGTTAATCTAGGACCAAAACTATCCTATCCAATAAGAGTTAGTGTCTCTCTATGACATCACTATAACTTCCCGGACTACACAGGATTTTTGTGGTTTAAAACAACCATACTTAAACAACCATAACCCAAAACCTAAACTTAACCCTAATGCTAAACTTAACCCTAACCCTAAAGCTAATCTTAACCATAACCCTGCACGTGTGAACAGTTGAAATAATGTCAGAGAGACTCTAAATCTGATTGGATAGAATAAGAATAGTAACCCAAGAAATTATTAACACTACTCAAGTGATCATCATTTTCATCATTTTCATCATTACATAACCTCTGTAACTAAAGTCAATAACTGCATGGTGTATTGCTGACAGAGCAGCAGTGAATCCTACGAAAATCTACTTGCTAAAACGCACAGCTCCAATCCTGTACGTCAGCAGCATGTTTATGAGTGTGTGAATCAACACTATCTCTATGTCAGCAGCCAATAAACCATCCATAGCACCATCACCTCCAGCTGCTCCAACCAAATTTTAAAGTGGTGATAACACAGGCCATAAATGCCAGACTAACTCTGACTCAAGCTTGAATCAGAGGGCTGGAGATGAAGATTAAGAAAATAATGAAACCGTCTTAGTCAGTTTTTGAAAGCAACAATACGGCAAAGAATGTTGCTGCTGCATTGTTTGCATTTCTAACTTTGTGCTAGTGAACAATACAGTCATTGTTACAACAGATAATTAGGTCCTAGACTCAAGAGTGAAAATATTATTTTGTCAAATGTAATTGGCCTCATGAAGTATTCTTCCCTCTGTGTTGTACTGTATCACGTTTTAGGACATATTAAACTAACCACAAGTAAACATGTCTGTGAAATGCATGCCGGTTTATTTTCCCAAGAAAGAAAGACGAAGAAACCCAAAACCTGATCCAAATACTTATAGTCAAAAATCTAGCATCAGGGTACATCAGGCCAGTCACTAAGGGATCTTGTATATCTATTGTGGGATAGTAATGGTGGCATTTCGTAGTGATAGTGACAATTTTTTAAAGTTTGCATACAGCAGGCCATGTGTTTAAACATATGAAAATCCAGCTTGTATGTCAAGCAAGGATTCTATAGATGTAGTGTGTGGCTGTAGAGGTGCCATGTACACACCTCATTCAGTAATCTCATTAATCTCATTTGTCTTGGAGTAGAGTGGCACTCCTTCTGACTTTCTCTATACTTATCTATCACTATCTCATTAATACAGGGACTTTTACATCTATTTATGTAATAAACAGAAAGTGTTGTACCCGCTGCACCAAATGTATTTCACTAAAGTGAATAAATAAATGAAATTACTAATAATAACTGGATTAGAAACACTGTGATGGTGGCATCTCAGATAATGTTCCCTAATTTGTGGTTAGGTCACCATAAGCTATCATATAAGGCATTGATATGTCCACTGCACAGTATGTCATCATTGCTTCATGATGGGTGGCTGCATGGATGAGTTGGTTTCTCCAGTGCCCTCTGTCTTTTGCATATACTTGCTCTCAAAAGCCCGGATGGCCTTAAATCCATCTGTCACAACTGGCACTACTTAGGCTTTCATTAGAAGACATCATTTATTACCATGGTGCCACAGCTGTAAGAAGAGTGGAGAACAATCGAAAAACATCCAGGCAAAGATCACACAGCAGAGGGCCACATGTGCTTGAGCTGAACTGGCAGAGATGCTGCAGCAGATAAGGGAGGACTTTAATATGCTCGCCACCTCATTTATTGGTCAAAGAGTTGAACCAACCCATTATACGTTCCTCCTACATTGATCATTTAGTGTAAATGAATAAATGAAACATGTTTGTCCTGAAAACATTTTCACAAGTTAGGAAAGTACTTGCAGATTTTTCTAATCTGTCGGTAGAGTTTAAAGATCTCTGGGTTCAGTTTAAAAATACAAATATACTAATATAATAAACTCCAGCTACAGATTTTCCTCTTTTAAATATATTTCTTGCAGGTGACCCTTGCTAGACTCTAGACTTATCGCATCATTTGAATGAATCTGTGGACAGAGCCTGACTGTTTTCTTCCTTACTCCCTCTTTACTCCACCCATTCTTTTCTTCTGACCATCTATTTCCCAGAGCGACTTGTCTAAAATGTTATCTGTAGAGAAACAGGTAGACAGTTTCTTTGTGTGACACTGCTGGGCGGGCATTTTTGGCATGCATCCTCGTGCAGGGGACATTGCACCAAGAGCGAGAGTTGAGTCTGACGCATGGATTCTGAAAGTTCTTTCAACTTATTGCTGCTTGATATATTATTGCTAGTCAGGTTCACTTTGTCTATACAACTATTTCATGACCAGGAAAAAATAAGCAGCATAAGCCTCAATGATGTCAAAATCTTTGGTGTGGCTTGCTGCACACATGTGTTCCAGATGTTCCAAACACACTGACAAAGTATGCCGGTCAAAGGTTTTTAAAACCTTTTTTTTTAGCCTTTGAAGCACTACCCAAAAATTCGAATCCTAGTCACTAAGGCTCCTTTTCCAGCAGCAAGCTCCACCTACTCAGCTATCCAGGCTGCCAAAAGGACACAAATTAAATTAAATAATTAAACAAGATATAAAACAATGGTAGTTCCATGGTGGGATTTTTAAATGTACAGTGATATGTGTCAATATTGCAATGGTATACAGGTGCTGGTCATAAAATTAGAATATCATGAAAAAAGTTGATTTATTTCCATAATTTCATTCAAAAAGTAAAACTTGCATATTAGTCACATTAGTTACACACGAGACTGATATATTTAAAGTATTGATTTCTTTTGATTTGATAATTATAACTGACAACTAATAAAAAACCCAAATTCTCAGTATCTCAGAAAGTTAGATTGTTACTCCAATACATGTAGATGAAAAGTATCATATATAGCACTAAATACCTAGTTGAGGCTCCTTTTACTGAATTACTGTAGCAATGGCATAGCATGGCTTCGAGCAGTCTGTGGCACTGCTCAGGTGTTATGAGAGCCAAGGTTGCTCCGATATTGGCCTTCAGCTGTGCTGCATTGTTGGGTCTGGCATGTCGCATCTTCCTCTTCACAATACCCCATAGATTTCTATAGTGTTATGGTCAGGTGAGTTTGCTGGCCAATTAAGTACAGGGATACCATGGTACATAAACCACATAGTTGTAACTTTGGCACTGTGTGCAGTTACCAAGTCCTTTTGGAAAATGAAATCAGCAAAAACGATCAGATAAAACGATCGGTGACTAGTAGACAGCTGCATTGCCCTTGGACCTTAGAAAACACAGTGGACCAACACCAGCAGATGACATGGCTCCTCAAACTTTAAACTAGACCTCAAGTGACCTGGATTCTGTATCTTTCCTCTCCTCCTCCAGACTTTGGGACCTTGATTTCTAAAGGAAATGTAAAACTTACTTTCATCAGAGAACTTAACATTGGACTACTCAGCAACAGTCTGTCGCTGTCTTTTATTCAAGAGTGGCTTGACACAATAACTGTGACAGCTGAAACCCATGTGTTTGCACAGTTGTTCTTGAAGAACTGACTCCAGCAGCAGTCCCCTTTTTGTGAATCTTTCCCACATTTTTTGAATAGGTTTTGTTTTACCCTAGGTTTTTTGTTTTAATCCTATCCAGGGTGCTGATATCCCTATTGCTTGTACAAATTTTTTCTTCTACATCTTTTCCTTTCCTTCGCCTCTGTATTAATGGACACAGAGCTCTGTGAACAGCTATCCTCTTTTTCAATGACATTTTGTGTCTTGCCATGCTTGTTCAAGGTGCGAGTGGTCATCTTTTAGATGTCAGTTATAATAATCAAATTATAATAAATAAAGACTTGAAATATATTGGTCTGTGTGTAATGAATGCATATAATATACAAGTTTTACTTTTTGAATAAAATTATATAAATAAATAAACTTTTTTTATAATATTCTAATTTTATAACCAGCTCCTGTACGCAGTCATCGCTTTGCCATGGTCAGCTGCACTTGTGCTATATGAAATAATGATAAGAGGTATAAGCATTTAATTGAATTAAATTTTATAAATTTTATTTATAAACCTGTTCCAAAGCAGCTTTACAGAAAACGTTTTATCCCAGATGAGTAACGGTGGCAAGGACAAACTCTCTGAGTAAGTAAGGTAGAAATCTTGAATTGGACAAGCCTGGTGGCCAACCTTCATTAATTGCATGTTGCACCAGTAAAAGCAGAGTGTAAAGGTTCAATTAGCAGGGTAGGAGCACAGTTTTGCTCAAAATACTGCAATGCACACAACATTATGGGTGACATATCAGAGTTCAAAAGAGGACAAATTGTTGGTGCACGTCTTGCTGGCGC
>JAOUQT010000029.1:3011046-3029931 GCA_025769995.1 Xyliphius kryptos
ACAAGCCTGGTGGCCAATCTTCATTAATTGCACATTGCACCAGTAAGAGCAGACTGTGAAGGTTCAATTAGCAGGGTAAGAGCACATTTTTTCTCAAAATATTGCAATGCACACAATATTATGGGTGACATAAAGGGACAAATTGTTGGTGCACGTCTTGCTGGCTCATCCTTGACCTAGACAGCAAGTCTTTGTAATGTATCAGAGCCACTTTGGCTGTGTTTTCAGTTACATTGTCCAACCCCTGTACATATAAAGGGGTAATGTCTGCAATCTCTTTGTCTTACATAACCTTTGAGAAAAGAAATCATCATAAATGGCACAGAATAATTTTGGCAGATAAGAAATGTAAAAAAAAAAGTTACTAAATTATATTTTCAATGTAATTGTCATTGATATTCCTTTCATGTGGTGTGTGGTCATAACTGGATTTTAGACAAAATGTACTTAAAATAAGAAAAAAACTATGACCTCTATGGCCTCCCTTCTTTATTCAAGCTTCCTCCTTTACTGTGACCTTTTCTTTACCTTTCTTTAAGCTTCATTACCTTTAACTTTTCATATGAATTATTTGATGTATGTGCATTTGGGCTGAAAGTACAGAGTTATGAGGAATTCAGATTAATACAGCGCTGACCCCTGTGTTAGCCGTTACTGCTCGTTCAGCTAGTCAATTTTGGAAAAATCCTACGAACATTTATAAATTTCATCAGCACGTTTCATATCTCAAATATTCTATTGGCAATTCCAAAGGTATGAAGCCCTTTCACAGATGTTCTCTTTCATTGCTATATGATCAATGGCCTGTACCCAAATCCAAATTGCATGCTTTGGCACCGTTTTGTACCTGTTTTCTGTGGAGCCTTCAAATATTCTCTCGGCCATTGCTCCAAAATAGTGAAGAAAGTAGGTCCCCAAATATCACACATCTCAGTCAATAGTGAGAGAGTTGATATCCCACGATTTGGCACACCTGCAGCAGATCATATAATAAATTACCTGGATCTGCTCAGTAGCACCATCTGTTGCACAGAATAGTTGCAGGGCAAAATTAATAGTGATTTGTTTTGATGAACCATTTCAATTTGGCTCACTAATAGTCATCTACTAAAGAGGTTTATACTCTAATATTGTTTAATGCATGAATCTTATTCAGAAGGTGTTGGGTGTAATGGACACTCCAGTCTGGGCTGTAGGAGGCAAGTGAAGTTGATTGAATGTGAAGTTTATATAATGAAACACGGTTGTTCAAGAGATGTAATCCAGAGAGAGAAGTTCAGTCGGGGCTCAATCAAAGGGCTTTCCGCGGTGGACTGTAATAAATAACAAGATCCAAGCACTCAAAATCGAAATAGTAAAATACAACGGCTTGATAATTTACATAGTGTATGAAACATCACACTGGATCACATGTATTAAGAAACAATGTCAAGCACAAACCAGGTGAATGAAAGTTTTGTTGTCGTCTTGTTGGTGTAGCCATTTTGGGTGATTCCAATGAGAAACAAGTTCTGTTATTTAAATTTTATAATTATTTAAGTTTATAGTTATATTAAAGTTATTTTTCCTTTCATAACAACTTACAAAGGAAAACACCTTTATGTTTAGCCAATTCATTAAGCAAGCCTTGCCATTTCCAGTTTGGAGCCCCGTAATTCTAAGTGGCATAGATTCAAAAATGTCCCAGTAACATTCCTCAGAGATTTTGGTGTGTATTATAACATCATGCAGTTATTTGCAGATTTGTCCGCTGCACATGATGTGGATCTCACATGGTGACAGTGGAGGTGATGTGAGTAAAGTGATTTAATTGCTTAGTCATTTGCAATGAGCCTTTTATAAGTACACATCAGTACAGTGGTCAGAAATGGAAGGACATGCAACAGTAGTGAGGTACGCTGTGGTTTTAAAATGATGCTCATATGATATTAAGAATATCATCCCAACATCTTTACATCCCCACCACCAGCTTGAACTACTGATTAAATTCATCCTTGAAAGTGGCTTATGTCAAATTATGATTCTATTGTCAAAATGTTTGTCATTTAAACAGACATTGCTTTTTGTCTTATTGTCTAATGTCAATTGTAGCCTTTTCTTAGCTGACTGTAATGGCACTTGACCAGACCTGCTGCTGGTTCAAATATTCAATGTCTGGAAATTAAAAATTCTCTTCTGTACACCTCAGCTAACTAACAAGTAGTTATTTGACTTACTTTTACTCTTTTATCAGCTAAAATTAGTCAAGTTATTTTTTTCTGACTTATGGTAGCAAAAATACCTTGATTTTGTCTTAGGAAACAAACAAGAAGCTGGCGAGGAAATATCTGTTTATAGCTTCTATAATTGACTCTGAACCAAATCATATGTCACAAACCATGTTACTATGGTCGTGTGAGCATCCTTCATGACAACATTTAAAGACGTGTAATGCTAGGACTTGTGGAGGGAGTCAACAAGCAATATAAGACAGAGGGCCTGGGAGAAAGCTGACTCATCTATTCATTTTTCTAGGTCCACACCACATCATGCTATAATTGATAATTTTCCCATAACGGCATACCCCAGTGATTTGTTCCCTAATTAGAAGGTGTAGAATATTATATTGTACTATCTTAATGTCTTCTAGGCAGCAAAGACAAAAGGCTACACTAGTCATACATAATTATTGCTCTAATCACTGTAATCTAATCACATGTATTATTTTTCATTAATGACAAACAATTAGGAAACACAAGAAATAGTATTTAAATTAATTAAAAATGTGTTTAATCCTTTATAAAACATCTAACACTGGGAATGACTACATTCCTGACAGCTAAGAAGATAGAACGTGTATATTTTTATATCTGTATAGTTTTAATTGTTACAGTATATTTTGCACATGTTTACTAATTTATATGTACATATAATATGCCTTTCAACTTCACAAATGGAGAAAATGTGTTATTGTGCTTATTATGTGTTTAGTATGCTGAAATTGGTTATATATATGATTAGCCATATGGGTAATGGAACAATATTAGCACATAAGGACATACTGTTTGATTGGCATTGGCACTCTGTATCCTGCAGTAACTCATTTAGATTCTCTGTGCAAATTTTGTGCACAGTATGGGACCAGAGGAGAAAAGCCAGACTATTCAGAATATATTCATAAAACAGATGCTTTGGCAAATGGATGCAATCTAAAAATTGCCATTTAGTGTCCGTCACCAGCACTTGCCACTGTCCTCTTTCATTTCCACTGCTTTCCTACTCATACATGCACGTGGGAAAGTCCATCAGCATGGCGGAGTTGTTATGATTAAGGAAGTGATGTGCCTGTTGAATTATGTATATGCAATAGAGTCAGAGATCACTGAGCTAACTGTCAGTGACAGCTATGAATACCTGGAAAGAGGCCAGAGACCACCTGACATACACACTCTCCCCCATTCTCCCATCTTCTCTCTTCTCCCCTCAGTCCCATCTCCCTCCACATCATCTGATTCCCTCAACCAGCCCTGTCATTACACTTACTTCAGTGTTGTCATGTGAGAACCTTATCACATGATTGTAGTAATGCAACTTGTGGGATTTGATGTGGTTCAGTAAATCCCATTCTGTTCTTGCCATTTTACACACTTGCTCAGTAGTTATCATCTTTGTCCATGAGATCCTCAATCCTTTCAGAGGCACTTGTTCTCAAAAGTCTAAATATGCCTTTCTTCTACTTCCCTTAGTGTCCAGGCTTCAAATCCATAGACCTAAGCTTTCATTGGTAATAGTTTCTTGACTTTATTTCACTGGCATAATCTGCAGTTATTTTTACTTCACATCCCAAATATTGATGCCTTGATTAGTATGATATATTCCTTTTCTGCTTTCTCAGTGTGAAACACCAATTATTCCACCTGCGCTTTAAACAAACCACCAATCGCGGAATTGACACACATGCGCAGTCAGAGTATTTTATCAGATTGTGTATATGGACTTCTTTCTGAATAAGGATCGGCATAAACCACTTCTCTAGTTCGGGATAAAATTTCATTCTAATTTACCTTAATCCGATCAGAATTTTCTGAATGACATATATATGAAGCATTTTTATTCCTATCAACCCTTTATTTCGAATATTTGTGTCCATGTAAACATAGCTATTGAAACAATGAAACAAATATACATTCCTGGTTACTTTCTCTTGCTCTCTCCAAGATTATACTGATGTTTGTGATATGATTGCCCATGCTTCTTCTTGGTCTAAATCCATCTAGTTCTTGGGAAATCTCTCCTTCAGGCATGCTCTGCATCTGCTTCAAGATTACTTGTGACAGGATCTTTCTGGCATGTGAGACCAATGCAATGGACCTGTAATTGGTGGATTTGAGCAATTATCCTTTTTTAGGCAGTGGAATGAACCTGACTGTGTCCATTCTTCTGGCCAGATTCCTGTTTCTCACACATCCATGCACACCATATTTAGCTTGTTCAACATCATCTCCTCAAAAGCTATTCAGTTCAACTGCTAGGTCATCGGAACCAGATGTCTTTTGTGTAACTAATTCTACCATGGCTTGCTTGATCACTTTCTTCAGTAGTGGTGGATCCTTTTCCTGAACATTAATCCGTATGGTTACCTTTTCACTACTGTACAATTATTCACAGTAGTCTTTCCACCTTTGACACACCTTCTTTGGTTCAAACAAGTTTCTTGCCATCTTTGTCCTTGATGGCTACATTAAAAGTTGGTGAGCTTCTTCATGATTTGTAAAGGCCTGTTTTTCTTCCAGCTCAGTGCACAGTATATCCAACTCACATTGCTTATCTCTTCTGAACATTTTCTGTACATCACATCAAGGAGGACTTTGGAAGACTTTGTTTTCTTCTTTAGCTACTCAATTGTTTTACTGTATATCAAGGTTTAGGGACCAGACAAGTTTATTTAATTTAGCACACTTTAACTAGGAAAGAAAAAGAAATCCAAGTTTTGTGATAAATAAACAGAACATTGGGGATAAAGGCAAACACAAAACACTATAAAAGCTCAAAGGCTGATCACCGACACTCTGGCTGGGTTTCAGTCTGAATAAATAGCATAAACAAAAAAAAGATCAAAATAGCTTAAATTAAGATCTTGGCATAGAGAAAGAGCAAACTAAACAGAGACAAAATAGCACAAACTAATGCATGAACATCATGCAAAAATAACAAAACACACACTAGTGATCAAGGCACTCACCTCAAAGCGGCAGGAGAAGTGTAACCAGAGATCTTAAGTCCACAACTGACCTAAAGTTGTACTGGTGGCTGGTGACCTAACAGAAGCTTACATAAGGGGCTACCTGTGGGAGGTCTTCCTCTGTCCTAGGTCTGCATGGATGCCTTGGAGCTGGTTTGTTGGGAAATCTGCAATGGAAATCTTCCATGAGCATAGGATCGTAAATGACCTCCTCCATGACCCAGATATTTGCTTCTGGCCCCTACCCCCTACAGGATTCTTACCCTGATCCACCTGGAGTTAAGTAGTTATTTGACTGTGTAGGAGATTTCACACTGCATCTCCATTGGTATGGGTTCCTGGTGGTCATCTAATGGCCCTTGGTGACTGACGTTATCTGAATGATGTGAAATGGGTTGTACCCAGTATGACCTATAATTAATTTAAATTGCCCTATATACTTAAGACCTAGCTTCTTGAAACTTGAGAAGCTGCTTATTATTTGGTGGAAATCCACACGCAAACCCTCTTAGAATTTTTTTAACCAATTGTCCACTATAGGGTGCTCTGTTGTATTCGCATTGCTTTCACACAGTGGAGGTTGCTAACTTAAGACACTGAAAAAGAGTTACATCAGGCAAATACTTCATCCAATCTTCAGGCAGATGATGACAGAACATGCAGAGCAACTTAGGTAGTTTTTGATTAACCCTTCATTTGCTTGGGGGTGGCTCACTAAGGTTAGGCTCACGGTGATCCCCAGTTTGAGCATAAAACATAACCATATTTTGGATGTGAATTGTGTCCCTATGTTAAAAACAATATCCCATGAATCCCAAAATAGAGTAATACAGTCTGGAATAGGGTTTCTGCACTCACCATGTATGAACAATTAGGAGCAGAAAGCACAACAATTTTGAGAACTAAGAAGAACAAGCATAGTAGTATTGCCTTGAGATGGGTGGAGATTATTGAATGCCTAATATAACCTAATTTCAGGGCTTTGTAAATGTACTATTGCATGGCTTGTTGTTCTGGGCTAGGAAAAGCATAAACTTTATATTTGGGAGGAACACAGCCAGGTTGAAGGTCTATTGTGGCAGACCTTCAGCTTACTTCTTGCTGAATATCTCCATCAGATCCTTTTATACTGCTGGGACCTCGAAAGTAGAATAAGCCTCAAACTCTCCGCTCTGATAAGAGAGGTAAATGCATAGGCTGATACACTGTTTGAATCATACTAGAATCTCTGTCTGTTGCCAAGGGTGGACGATGGGGTGTGTCAGCGATTCAGTGACTAGGAACATGATTGTCTCCTCATGCAGCAAGCCAACATTCATCTTAAACACACTGAAAAACCAAGGGAATAAAAAAAAAAACACCAGTGTGTTGGGAGAAATAGGCAAACACAAAACACTAAAAAACTCAGATCAGGTTTTCCAATTTGCTTTGTACCAGCTAGGGTTTGAATGTCAAGACTGGGCATTCCAGTCTCTCAGTATGAAGTGCTGAAGTGCTTGTGCTGGTGGGTGCTAGACTTTCCTGCTTGTCGCCTGTCCCCTTGCTTGACCCCGTCTCTGCACAGAGGGGTAAGGGACATCCCAGCCACACCACCAGGTAGATTGAGCTGGAAAATCCGCATCAGAATGTTGGGCCTGCACTTTGGGGATCCTGGGGTGCCTGTGGATTGGTTGGGCAGGGGGTCTGGATAGGGGAGTGTCTTAGAATTACCAGCAAAATTATCTTGTCTTTTATTTGTATCTGTTGTTCAATGATTGTCTGTTTAGAGTTATACGCCCTCTGTGATGCAGTTTATGCCACTCTGGTTCAGTAATGCTTTGAGGATTTGCCAATGTGGGCCCCATTCACATTGCATCCACCCACATTCCACGCATGTGGAGCACACACACACAAACACCCAAATACCACTTGCAGGTAGGTTCTAAGAGAAAGCACATGCTTTGTTATGTACCCACCAGCCTCTCCTTATAATTGCACTACAGCTATCACTACTCATAACACATGCATGTACACTTATGATCTTGGGGTAGACATGTTATTCTTTGGTAGATGTGGTGGGGTTACAGCCATGACCCTAACCATTTCTTCAGTACTACCCCCCCCCATTTAATTTTGCACCTTAGACACTGAGGGTTTTGTAGGTGTAGTGAAGGATGTTCCCTCCATTTAACTACACCCTAGTTTCACACACAACCTTACATTCACATACATCCATCACATAACCGAGTTGGGGGTTTTGCCCTCTGCACCCCTGTTTCCACTGCCTCAGGCTGGCGTGGGATTGTGGCTCAGAGCACACAACTCAGTATTCCTATTAACACCACCTAAGGGGATTTTCGGATGTGGATGATTGTGTGTTCTTGTGCCTTTGTCCCTCTCTATGTTTATGTGTTTGTGTATGTGGGGGGGCAGCTCACTGATGTCTTGGGTTCTCTGGGGAATCTGTCCCATGGCTGGTGATGCTTCCGCTCCCTTCTGCTGGTCTGGTCATGAAGTTGTCATTGAAATGTGTGACTCTGGGTCTTCTTTGTTCCTTAGTGCCTGCTGGTGGCATAGGTCTCCAAGGCCTTTCTCTTTCAGCCTCTGGCTTGTGGGGGTATTATTGGATATTTCTGCCCCCACTATTGAGTACAAACTTGATTCCAAAAAAGTTGGGACAAATTACAAACTGTAAATAAAATAAAATTTAATAATTTACAAATGTCAAAAACTGATTCACAATCGAACATAGACAAGTAAGACATTTTGAAATTTCATGCCAAATATTGGCTTATTTGTAATGTCGTGACAGCAACACATCTCAAAAAAGTTGGGACAGATCAATAAGAGGCTGGAAATATAAAGAAACAAAAAACAAACAGCTGGTTATTTTATATTAACCAGGTTTAAAAATAGTAAAAAAAAATAAAATTAGTATTTGTGGCACATTTTTGATAATCAAGTCTTTGGTTGAGAGCATGAACTAAAGTAAAACTAATAACTTTGCTTAGAGCATTGTAAGAATTAAAACATTTAGGAGAGTGCGAGGAGTGTCTTAAAAGGATTTAACAGCTTTCAGAGTTCTCGCAGAACTACAATGCTTTACAGAGGCTTCTGCCACAAGTAATTGTTTTGCCACGAAAAACTGCTCATTAGGGGCAGAAAACTCATTCGGCCGATAATCCTAAAAGTTTGTTTGCATGTTTGTATGTGCAAGATGGTGCAGGAGTGCTGTCGGCCATCTGGAGAATTAGGGAGTCAATTTTTACAGGGCACTTCCTTCTTCTGTCCTCTTTTTTCATTCTGTTTATGTCTCCCTTTCACTTTTCCTCTGTACCCTTTCTCCTGTCATCATCCCTATTTTGTGCACAGACCTAAGATTGTATAAGAGATGAGGTTTATACAGTCTCCTCGCTGACACAACTAATAGAGCCTCAGTAAAATTATGCTATTAAATTGCCTTTTAATGCCAGAATGCAGTTACATGGGAAAGCTATATAACAGCGAGAGAGAGAGAGATAGAGGGAGAAAGCACTCACGGGCACTTAAGAAATCTGCCACCTTCAGATAAAGCTTCTTTTATACAACACACACACTGGGTTGATAAATGCAAAAGCCTAATTAGTCAAAATGGAATCAACACAGACCAGGCTGGAATACAAAATGGGGATCGTCTCTGTATCTCACTCTCTCTCTCTCTTTCTCTCATGTTCTCGCTCTCTATCTCTCTGTGTTCATGTTTAAGTGCTGGCCAGGAAACAATCCATTTTGAGTTAACAAATGCATTAACAATCAATCTATTTAACAGCAAAACCATGCGTAATTTATGATTTAATCGGCTGGACCTGCTAAATGCAAGCGTATTTCATACCAATTTCAATTAAGTTTCAAATTAATTTCAGTAATCACCTTTAAATGTCAATTGAAGTCATTTAGCATTATTAAACAGCCTCTTTTAAAAGTTTTAGATCTAATAATTTAAAGGTGCACTCCAAGATAATAAATTGCCCTGCTTGCATAAAAGCCCTACCTTTTAGCATTTTAGATAGTAATGCAAATCTATACTAAATCAAAATTTTTTGCCTTTGCACACAATTAATAAATTACTTTGAACCATTGAATTAAATTCAAGAGTATCACTATATGTTAAGAATTCTCAATGTAAACCAAAAATCGAACTTATCAGAGCTAGGCAAATAGTATAGATGCAAATACAAACTAAACAAAGGTAAGTGAGGCACAGAATAACTAGATGGCAAGTATTCACAAATGTTATTAATACTGCTAGGCGTGACAATGAAATGCAAATACACTGCAATAAAATCTAAGCTCTAATGTTATATAGTATTGTAATGTATGTATGAACTATTAAATTTCATTTAAGTTCGTCACGGTGTTGGGGTGTATGCGACAGTGGCAAGAAAAACCTCCCTGAGAGGATAAGAGAAAGAAAACTTAAAAAGGAACCAGACTCAAAAGGGAATCCCATTTTCATTTTGGAGATAACAGATCATTCACTTTTAGTAAAACGTTATCCTGGTCAACATCATATAGATCCAGACCAAACACTAGATGCGCTAGAAAATTGAGTTGAATTTTGCTTCACAAAAACCAAACAGTTTGAAATGTTAAATTAACAGCAGACTCTAACCCATAAAGTTAACACACTCATTTCACCTTTTATCAAATCTTCAAAAATCACCCAATACAATCTTATAGGAGATACTGATGTCAAAGTCAGAGTGCACGGTACAACTCAGAAAATCTCTTGTTTTCGCTTGAGTTTTTCACTGCATCTCAGCTCTAAATTTTTTCCTAGAAACTACATTGAAATTTTATTTCGTATGCCTCAAACAAGATCACTGTTTGAAATGTTAATTCATGGGCAATTTTTTTGGGAACTCATATTGAAATGTTCCCCTTGAGAATCAATATATATTTCAGCAAAACAGATATTATTTACACATCTAAAAGGACACCAGCCATCTGGAATGGCAAAAATATCATTTTGGTCAAAACATGACTTAAGTTGATAATGAACTTTCCTTTCAGGGAAGACCTTGCATTTTCTAACAATACAATGCCAAACCACATACTGCATCAATTACAGCATCATGCCTACGTAGAAGAAGGGTCCAGGTACTGAACTTGCCAGCCTGCAGTCTAGATAAAAAACATTTGGCGTATCATAAAAGGAAGATATAACAAAAAAAGACATAAGACAGTTGAGCAACTAGAATCCCACATTTGATAAGAATGGATTAACATTCCTATCCCTCAACTTTAGCAACTTGTCGCCTCAGTCCCCAGACATTTACAGACTGTTGTAAAAAGAAAAGGGAATGTATCAGTGGTAAACATGGTCTTGTTTTCTTTAAATTATAAATTTTCTCAGTTTAAACAATTGATATGTCATCTATGTTTTATACTCCATAAAAGAAGAAATTTTGAAACTTTGCATTCCATTTTTATTTAAAATGTGTACTTTGTTCAAACCTTTCTGGAATTGGGTTTGAAAAATAAAGAGCGGCACAGTGGACAGTGCTGTAGACTTACAGAAAGAAGATCCCTTGTTTGAGACCTGGGTGGGGTGAATTGAGAAATTTCTGTGTGGAGTGTGCATTTTCTCTAAATTGCCTGCGAGTGTATGATTGTGTGTGTGGCCTATGAGGGATTGGCATCCTGTCTAAGGTTGTTCCTGCCCTCGTGCCAAGAGTTGCAGGGTGGGCACTGGCTTCCACATGACCCTAACAATAGGTTTAGGCAAATATTAAAAATGATGTGATTCTGCTGAATTTAATATTATTTATTTATTTAATTTTTTATTATTAGGAGCTCATCATCACAAATCAATCCAATGGCTTTTGTTTAAAATTCTTTGGTGTATCGTGAATTCACAGGACAGTTAGAATCCTATATCAGGGAAAATTCCTCTCTAAAGCTTAGCAAATGTTCTCCTTACTTATAGAACGTTTATAGACTGTTGTTAAAAGAAAAATGTATGCTACCCAGTGGTAACCATGGCCCTGTTCCTACTTTTTAGAAATGCTTTGCTAAGGTCAAGTTGAAAATGCACCTGAGAGTGACCATTCTTTCACAAGTGTTTGTAAAAACAGTCTGCATGCATAGGTGCTTGACTTTATACACCTGTGGCACATAGAAGTGATTGAAAGACCTGATTCCAATAATTTGGATGGGTGAGCAAATACTTTTGGCAATATCAGCTTTTGCCCCAGAGCTGTATCATTTATCATTCACAGTGGTCACTCATTAACAACACATTAACTGGACTGACTAAAATCATATTGCAAATCTAATGCAAAAAATGCAGCCTTGTAATATTCATAGTATATGCTTTAAACTAAGTAAATAGAAATTAATACTGTTCTTGCACTCAGCAAACACTCACATTTGAACTCTCCAAGGTTGTCTCTAAGTATTTTTTCCCACTCTCTTCTGCCTTAAATTTTATGCTCTCACAAAAAGAGATTCATTGTATGACTAATATACAAAATACAATGATTCTGATGTGTTGAATAGCATTTTCTTGCACCACTTTGTTAAATTCAAGAGAAAATACATAATTAGAGCACATTTACAGGCATTGTTACTAATGCCTTAATGTTTTAATCTATATTAATAGCCTGAGACATGCATGAGATTATAACAGTGTATCAGTAATTATGTTTCTTAGAGTAATGTTTATCTAAAATAAATGCTAAATGTAAATGCTCTATTTCTCTCTCTCCTTCTCTGTCAGATGGTGACTCAACCACTCCACAATGCCAATGTGCAAAAGGTGGAAATGCGGATGCAGTTACCATAGTAACAAGGTATGCTAACCAGGACCCTCGTAGGATGAGTGGATATTAGAGAATGGCTCAGAGCGACTCATCCACACCTGCACAAGTGGTTAAGCACCGCTAAGAGAAGAGGGACTTGAATAGCAGACCTTTTTAAAACTCAAACTTGAAATGTCTGTGGTCTAACATGCACAATAAAACACTAAACGACAGACCACAACAACCTTGATCATTTCTACACGGAATAAAATCATTCAAAAGCTACCATATTGGAATGGTGTTTAAAATGCAGGTTTAATAATTTGTTCTTTTAGTTATTTTTGTCAGTACATTGTCTGAGTCTGAAATGTGGAATTATGTTTTATTTTTGTTTTCTAAAAAATTTCTTTATAGAATTATATAAATTGAAACCTATTTGGTTGTAGGGTGTCCATGGCTGAACATGCATATGTATTCATAAACGTGTTTATTCACTATTCAGGAAAAAAAAAAACTACACGTCAATTGAGAGCAGAATTTAAGAAAAAACAGGTTCAATTCCAGTACTGACAAGCTTCCTCTGTTAGGTTGTTCAGTATTGCCCTTAACCCTCTGTGTTCGAAGGGTGCTGTCCCTGTGGTCTGACCCCAAATAGCTGGTATATGTAAAGAAAATAATTTCACTGCACAGCAAAATATATGTGTAAAAAAAAAATTACTATTATTATATTATTATTATTATAGTTAATTAAAAGATTCATAATTTATTATTTATTATTATTATTTTTTACATTTTAATTACTTTTATTAATCCCTGTACGGAAATTGTTCCCTGAATTTAACCCGAAGCATTGAGGCGCACATGGAAAGATGGATTCAAACCCAAAATGTCTGGAACCATTTTGCTAACCATTAACTTACTGGGACACAGAGAACTTTATTAACTAACAATTAATTATAATATTAATTAATAATGAATCATGTTCTCATTAATAATATACTTTAAGTATTAATAAAAATACAAAATTAAAAAATCTCTAATATGTCTGCCACTGAAATTTCTCAGCTTTGATATTTTTATACATGCTCCGTTTAGCAGCACATATTGTTATACAAAAGGCTGACTGATACCCCAACATGTATGTTTTGCTTTGTTTTCCACATTTCAGTTGATCTGAATGCATTTTAGTGTAACTACACAGCAAAATAAGACTTAGTTATTAGATCTAATGTGTTGGCCCACAATTAAGTATAAGCTGATTTGCATTGTTCTTCAGAAACAAATTCCACTATGGGGATAAAAAGAATGATTCAACACTGCATAGAGTGTAAAAGAACTAGCCTAGTATCACAGATAATATATTTGTATGCAATTCTCTGCAGCACCTTTCATACAGTAAATATTAATATTCTGTTAAAAGCGGCCTACAATGCATAACTCAAAAAAATAATAATTTTAACCACGCATACCACTACTACGATCCTCTATGAATATGAATGACACATATACTAAGAAGCAGTAGTGGGCTGAGAATTTTGCAACTAGGACGTCAGTAGGTCATCAATATGATTAAAATGTATTTATACATTTATACACATTTAGAAATTGCCGGTTTGATACCCGCTCCTGGCAAGTCACAGCTAAAGTATTGCACTCCCTCTGCAGTTTTCTGAGTGCACCCCGAATCAGTTAAATGCAGCAAAAGAATGTCTGAACTGAAGTGAATAAAACAAGATGCTTAGAGAAACTCAGGCAGAACAAAGCTAAAGTTCACTCATTTGCATAAACAGGTAAGCTGTTGTTACTCAGAGATCCTCAAACTGAGCTGCCTTTTTAATGAGGAATAATTGATCTTTGCTCACTCATGGGCAGCAGGTGTTACTTATGACATCAGCTCCCAAGGTTTTCTGTAAGTTTAGTACATTGTAGTACGTTGTGCCTTGTGAGACTCTGGTATGGGACTCTGGCACAGTTTGCCCTTGTGGTGGTGGCTGGAACAGATTTTTGGCAGATATAAACAACACTTCATATCACTTTTATATTATGTTATGTTTGCAGCCTTATTCCAAAATGGATTCAAATAATTTTTTATTAAAGTTCTACACACAATACCCCATAATAACAATGTGAAAAAGGTGTGATTGGATTGTTTTATTACTAATAAAAAAACTAAAAATACATGTAGATTAGTATGCACCTTTGACAGAAATTACAGCCTTAAGTCTTTTTGATTATGATGCTACAAGCTCGGCACACCTATTATTGAGATTTTTCTCCCAATTCTATTTGCAGAAAATCTTAAGCTTCATCGGGTTTTATGGGGAGCATCAATGCACATTATATTTCATATCTCTCCAGAGATGTTCAATCGGGTTTGGTCTAGGCTCTGGCTGGGCCGCTCAAGAACATTCACAGAGTAAGTTGTGTGATTAGGCCTGTTGTCCTTTTGGAGGGTGAACTGTGGCCCCAGTCTGAGGTCCGCAGCACTCTAGAACAGGTTTTCTTTAAGGATATCTCTGTATGTTGCTGCAGTCCTCCAGTGCCTGCTACCAAAAAACCACCCTACAACATGATGCTGTTTCCTACAGTCATGACAATTGTCATTCAGGCCATATTCGATGTTTGTTCCATCAGACCAGAGAATTGTATGCCTTTAGGTGGCTTTTGGAAAACATCAAAGCAATCTGTATTTTGCTTTTAATTGAGGGAGGCTTCTATCTGGCCACTCTACCATACAGGCATGATTGGTGGAGTGCAGAAGAAAGGGTTGTCCTTCTAGAAGATACTCCTCTGACCACAGGGCAATGCTAAAACTTTGTCATAGTGACCCGTGGGTTCTTTGTTTTGTACATGACTAAGGCCTTTATACCCTGATCACTCAGATTGACCGTGGGGCCAGGTGCCATATGAGCCCTGGTGGTTCCAAAATGTATCCATTTATTGATGAAGGAGGTCAAAGTGCTCATTGGCACCAATGATCAGAAATTGCTTCAGAAATGTTTAACTCTTTCCTCAAATCTGTGCATTGATCTAAATATCTTAGGTCTATAGAATATTCTTGGATTTAATTGTTTGGTTGGTGTTCTGACATGAACATTTAACTATGGAACCTCATATAAATAGGTGTGTGCCTTTTCAATTCAAGTCCTATCAACTGGATTTATGACAGAGGGACTCCCATCAAGTTTATAAAACAACTAAAGTAGAAACAGTGTGCAGAACTGAACTCAATTTTGAGTGTCATGGCAAAGGCTGTGAATACTTATATACATGTGATTTTTTTTGTTTTTATTATTTGTAACACATTTGAAAACAAAATTTTAAATCAGTTTTTTACTTAAATGATGTGAATAAATCAGTACATGGACCGCTGAATTGGTCTATTTGTACCATGAACTGGCTGATGAAAAGTTCAACACTATCCACAACGCTCTGTCAGGCTTAAAATCTAAAGGTTTAAATAATTTCAGTTTTTACACGAAGAACAGAAGACTAAATAAAACAGAAGACTAAATCCAAACTTCAGTTACCTGAAATTCTAGAATCCCTCCAGTTTAATATTAACGGTCTCTTGAACACACTTGATCTAATTGGACTCAGTACACCAGGTTTTTATGAAAAGTGTAGGCTTTAACTCAAAGCCCATTTTCTCTCACCCCCACAAGCAGATCAGTGCATTAATCAGTAAAGATTTGTCTTGTGCAACACAAGGGCCCTTGGTATTAAGTAGTAATTGTGTTAAGGAGCCTTGAACATTTGTCATAATGGTTGGGATGATGACAGACCAGGGCAGTACCCTGTCAGCGACAATCACTGAATAGTGTTCAGAATGGCTAGTGTATGAAACAAACCCGCATTTATCATCTTTACACACTGTTGCACAAATGTGACCATCCCTTCTGTCTCACTCAGATTTGCAGTATGTCAAAAGATTGAAAACTTCAAAAAACTTTCTAAAATGTAATAATACCTAATCCTGCCCTCAGTATCATCCTCTATCATATAAACATAGTCTAAGCTTTTGAGCTTCTCTTTACAGCCACCAGAGTAGCAAAAGATGTAGGATAGATGCCAGCTTCAGAGTGTGCAGAGCAGCACATGGCATCCCACACTGCCCAACATACCTTCTGCTGAAAGAAAGAGAGCGAGAGATAGCAAGAGAGAGTATCTCAGTTTTCCATCATATTTATTTCCATACTCTACAATTTCTTATCTGTATCTTGCTTTTGTTTGTTAATAGATAAACGCAAAGAGGCGACTGTTTTAGTGAAATGATGACAGTGTATACCCCAATGCACTGCTCAGTCTCCAAGTTTTGTAATTTCACGTAACAGCAAGTTTGTCCTGTTTGAGCGCACTAGGGTGATTTACACACACTCCTGACTGTGAACACTTCCAAGTTGTATCATTCAAACTCATTCAGCCAAACCACTAGCTGTAGTTATTAGTAACAACTCCTTTATGATTGTTTCTGTCGTTCTATAGTATAGCTCCTGGTGAAGGATTTATGTCTATGCTTCATAATGACAGTTGGACAATGAAACTAAAACACCTGTCATTTTAGTGTGAGAGGTTTTATGGCTAAATTGGACAAGCCTAGGGGCCAATCCTCATTAATTGCACATTGCACCAGTAAGAGCAGAGTATGAAGGTTCAATTAGCAGGGTAAGAGCACAGTTTTGCTCAAAATATTGCAATGCACACAACATTATGGGTGACATACCAGAGTTCAAAAGAGGACAAATTGTTGGTGCATTTCTTGCTGGCGCATCTGTGACCAAGACAGCAAGTCTTTGTGATGTATCAAGAGCCACTTTGGTGTGTTTTGTAGGGGCAAGTCAGTAAACGTTCTCCTCCACCAGCATCACGTAGTGACCTGGTCACTATCCTGCAAGAACAATGGCTGAAAATCCCTCTGACCACTGTGCAAGACTTGTATGTGTCATTCCCGAGACGAACTGATGCTGTATTGGCCGCAAAAGGAGGTCATACACCATACTAATAAATTATTGAGGTCTAAAACCAGGTGTTTCAGTTTCATTGTCTAACCCCTGTAAGTACATCTGTTTGGTTTTTATACCGCCTTATATTTTGTTTACATAATACTGTACGTCATGAATCATGTGCAACTGTGTAGGATACAGGGATCATTATCAATCCTTATCAAATGTATCTCAGTTCAACCCCTCAGTACTCCATGCCGATATCATGAGCTGGACGTACTCCTGGTGAAATTCTTTGTTGAATTCCTTTCCTCATAGGCTGACTTGCATGTGACGGATAGGAACCACAGAAACACGAAAACACCTGCAAAATGAAAATTTGGGTGGGCATGCTGTTTTTTCCATTCTTTTCTGTTCACACTTTCCACAGATGTATAATGAGATCCTGTGAGTTCTAAATCCCGAGCTGATCTTCCACATACACACTATTCCTGCATTCCTCTTAGTGCTGCTGAGGCATATCCACTTTTTTCCACTACACACACACACACACAATATGTCTTTATTTGGTCTATTTGGTATTTTATTTTATTTTATTAAATGCTGAACTGAAATCTATGACCAACTAAACTTATGGGTCTTCATTGTCCAGGTGTGTGAGTGCTCGATGGAGGGCAGTGGCTATTGAATTTTCTATGGAGCGGTTTAGAAGATTACGCAAAACTGCATGGGATCTAGTGAGTATGATGTGCCTCATGACAAGCCTCTTGAGGCAATTCATGATGATGTGTGTGTGAGTGCAACTGGATGGTCGTCATTAAGGCAGAACACTGAAGGTGAAAGGTGGAAGCACCACGGGACAACAGCGCTTCTCAGGGGGATGTTAAAGATGTCAATAAAGACATCTGCTAGCTGGTCTGGGTGTCCTCTGAGCACCCTTCCAGGTATGTTGTCCGGACCAGCAGCTTTCCGTGAGTTAATTCTGATTATAGTTTTCCACACATCAACTGAGTTGAGACAGAAAACCTGACCGGTGATTGAGAGGTGAGGTGATATTTCACGCAGTCGCGTCGTTTTGTGTCGAACCTTACATGAAAGTTATTTAGTGCATCAGTAAGGGAGGCGTCGCTGTCACTATTTAGATCCATTTAGGGGAATTGCATCCACTCTCCTGACTTCATAAAGAATGATCAACATAGCACACATTCAGGATTCAAAGACAACTATTTACGATTAACTGGGATGAAATGAACATGCGTTAATACCGCTAGTGTATATTTCATCACATTCATGTTTTATTATAACGTTAACTTTGACATCGCTAATAAAAAAGCTAGTAATGCATTGCAGACTATTCTTCACTAGATATTACTGTAAGAATAGTGGAAACAATCACCACACTTACCTTGAAAAGCATTTAGGGTGGTAAAGAGGTAGATCCCTGGTAGACTCAGGGGTCCATATGTGCAAAATGCCAGTCCCCACGGGAGTCCCAAAACAATGCTGAGCCCCAGAAGAGTGACTAAGTCTTTCCCCAGCCTTTTTATTTTGTTCCCACTCTGGACACCTCGCAGTTTTAACTGACACATCTTCACCATGGTCACAGCCATGATCACGGTGTTGAAGAGTAACACCAGCCCCAAATAACCATTCACTGTTATGTAACTCATTTTCCTGTCAGTTATCCAGCAGCTGCGAAATAAATGTAACACAGTTAGATAAATCACACCACTTATAAAATCTTCATAAATGTACTTCACTGAAGAAAAGTTAACTATTCTTAAACCTTTTTTTTTTGGGTTTGTCTAATTAATATTAAACTATAATATTATATATAAATCTATATGTACAAATATACTTGTAAATATACAGGGGTTAGACAATGAAACACCTGTCATTTTAGTGTGGGAGGTTTCGTGGCTAAATTGGACAAGCCTGGTGGCCAATCTTCATTAATTGC
>JAOUQT010000029.1:3037740-3062429 GCA_025769995.1 Xyliphius kryptos
TGTCCAGAGCATGGAGCAGATACCAGGAGACGGGCCAGTACACCAGGAGACATGGAGAGAACATCCACCGCCTCATCGGGAGCACGCCCGGGTGTTGTAGGGAGGTCATACAGGCACGTGGAGGACACATTCTTGAGGAATTTCCACTGAAGTCAGCCGGTCCTTTGATTTTAAGTATGAGATAATCATTTACATTTTGATGTTCTTTGGTTCGCAACGCATTCCACTGTCTACTTAATAAACATTTTCAACAGAAATACTTTATTCCTTTAGATCTAGGATGTGTAATTTTACTGTTCCCTGTAGTTTTTTGGGCAGTGTATATATTTTATTCATCACACAACTTGAGCATCTGTGACATCTGATATACGGGGATTAATATGATATTCTGATTTGCTGAGGAACCTACACAACTCACACTGCACGAGTCAAGGTGGAGTCACGGGCATCATGCAAGATGATGAAACCTGTCGGGTCCAAACAGACCAAACACAAACACACACACTGATCAGCGCAGGAAGAATATTCCACATATTAACCCCCTTTTTTCAATTTATATTGAATAGAAATCAATTATATGCAGTTTACCTTTTCTACAACTCGTACGAAACGCCATTGAATCAATTAATTAAAACAAGAACAGATGAACATGTTCTCTGTGGCTCTTACACTCCGGATCACAGTGCAGTCGAAGTCACACTCATTTTTAAGGATTTATCAGGGGTCCTTATCCAAAGCCGCCAGAGGCATCACACAATCCAAGCAACTGATTGTTATAGTTCTTGCTTAAAGGCCCATCAGAGAGCGTTTAACAGAGATGGGACTGAAACCATCACCCTTGTGGTGAATAATTCAGCACTTTAAGCACCACTTTCCTGAGTATAAACAGAAAACTGTGTGGTGAAGCATGAGCGCTCTCCTGAGATGCACTCAACCACTTTACATCATGGACCAGATAACACCAGCATACCGGATCACTAAACACAGAGTTCCACAAACTTCAGGCTCTCTGCTAAAAGGAACTGTCCCGAAGCGGGAGAACATACAAACAAGTTCGGAGACTTTAACATGAACTCAGTCTGAACTCACGCAATGGGATTAGTTTTATAGTTTGGGTTTCAACAAACCTTTAATGTTGTGAATCAGATACAGACGTCGGGCCGGAATATACAGTGCGTTCTGATTGTTTTACATAAAAAACCTTTTATTAACAGGACTAAGTTTTATTTCTATTGCCAAGACTATATAGATTCCAGCAAAGGTCATCAGGGAGAACAAAGGTTCCTTATGGGTGAAATCTGCAGTATATTTGAGGCCTTTTCTGGGTGAATGGGCTGAAACGCCAGCATCTTTTTATGGAACCACCAACGTTTTACTTTACCGTTCCAACGTCTTCGGCTCGGAACACGTCTGAGCATCACGGCATCGTTCCGACTCGAACAATACAGGTATTTCTATGGAGTGCAGCCCTCTTCCCACACACTGTGCTCTTATCAACAGCAGCTCTGGCCTGCTTCTGTCAACGCTTAATTAATTTACTTGACAACTCCCTAATGGTTTCCAAAAAGGAGAAACCGCTGATTACAGCTCGTGCCTTAAAAGAATCTCCAAAACTGGGAATTTTGTCAGCGACCATTCATCGTGCCGTGGTTTAAAAAGTCAGCCAGGCTCAGGGTCTCGTGCATCAAACATCAAAAACAGACAAAGTCCCTTTTTAGTGCTAACTGTTGGCACAGCAACGTGCGGATAATTAATTCAGACCTTATTGGAATGTTAATTCTGTCAGGCCAATCACAGTCCCGCATGCAAATGTAGCATTTTCCAATGATGGACATTTTGTGTTTCAGAAAGGATCCTGGAAACGATGAAGCTAATTATGTCAGGAAAAAAAAAACATATTTGTTATTAAATATAGCAGCACTGGTTGGACAATGGAGAGCTCAGTGTCTGATAATATGTGACTGGCGGGGCACACGGGTGTGTGCGCGCACACACTTTCAGAATAAAAATGAGTCACAAATCAGTCTTCACCGCTTTCCAATTTGCACGGCCCGGCTGGAGCGAGCGCTGCAGCTCATCCCTGATTGGCACTGAAGCCTGCGATTTCAGCTGCTGCTCCTCTATTGGATTATGTTGCGCTACCCCACACTGTAGATCACAGTCCCAAACACTGGCTCTGACATTGCACCATTTCTAAAAGGAGCTGGAAATACATGTACGTCGTTTAAGTTTAACGGCGCGGGTGGAGCCGCCAACGCAGATTTAAACCATCACCCGTGACAGATTATTGATGTGGTATATTTGCTGACCCCTATAGGTACTGTGTGTTCCTTTTATGCCGAAAGCACTCGGGTTTGATTAGAATATAGGAAAAGCCCCAGTGAGGAAGTCCCACCAACACCACGCCATCCCGGTCTATTAATGGCGCCGGATGACAAAATGCCAGAGGAGGTGGCCGAATAATTAAGGTCATTAGTCTATAAACAATACGAACAACTGATTCTGTTGCACAAACAACATTAATCAAACACAAAAGGGAAAGGCAACATTAATTCATATGAGCAAAATTAATCACAAAAGGAAATCACAGGCGCGATATGATTAGCTGAGCTTCAGAGACACAGAGATGAAAGCAGAGAGATAACAGCGTTTTGCAGCTTCCTGTTATTAGCAAGTTCTGAAGTAAACACCAGGTCAAAACCAACACAAAGCTTTTACACACTCTGCTAAATGACGGATACATGAAACGAATCCATTGCAGAAGCAAACAGAGATTTGCCGTCCAAATAACACTGCAGATGGCAGAACACACAAATGCCCCCAACAGCATCAGGCTTTCTTCTGGTTACTGCTCACGCCTTACAAACAAAAGGTCCTGGGTTCGATTGTCGGGCAGACAGATCCCTGCTGTGTGAGGTCTACATGTCCTGCCTGTGTGGGTTTCTTCCAGGAATTCAGGTCCAATCCAAACACACGCTGTGAAGTGAACTGGAGATACTCATTTACATAAAAAATGATCGTTTTAATAGATGTTTAAAGTGCTGATAGTGGACTGCAGCAGGAAACAGACGAGGGAGGAGCTACCACCCTGTGAGGATCAACGGTGTGGAAGGAAAGACTGGACAGCTTTAAGTACCTTGGAGTTCACATCGTGCAGGACTGGTCATGGTCCCGACACGTTACCAACCTGGCAAAGAAGGCTCGTCAGCGTCTCTTATACCTCTGATGACTAAGGGACTTCATACTGCTGTCCAAGGTCCTGCCAAACTTCTACTCCCACACCATTGAGAGCATCCTCACAGGAACACAGCACCCAAATGCACCGACGTCACTGCAGAGGGAGGTACATTCGGCTGAGCGCACCATCTGAGAAGCACTTTCAGACCTCCAGACCATCACCAAGTTGGTGGTGCTGATCCAAAGCCAAAATGATTATGAAGGACCTCAGTCATCCTAATAACAAACTGTTTACTCTTATGGGATCAGGAAAGCGCTTTCATTCCCTGAAGGCAAACACTGAGGATGAGGAGGCGCTTCTTCCTAATGACTATTTGGACTCTGAACCAGGTCACAAATCTTGAACCCCTTCATAACGCTGAATGACTTTTAACTCTGCACTGCATTAGTTGCTAATCACTTTAATGCAAAATTATACAGAAATCATATTATTAGGTGTACAGTTGTCCTGTTTGTATAGTTTGTATAGTTTAGGCTTAGTGGTTAGCATGTTCGCCTCTCAGCGCTGGGGACCCAGGTTGGAATCACAATTTGGGTGGAGTTTCCATCTTCTCCTCGTGTCCGGGTGGGTTTCCTCCGGGTTCTCTGATCCTCCCACGGTCCAAAAACATGGATTGAAGTTAAATTGCCTGCTCCAAATTGCCCCTATAGTTTGTGTGTGTGTGTGTGTGTGTGCCCAGCGATGGATTGGCGCCCTGTCCTGGGTGTATTTGCCCACTGCCCGAGATGTTCTTCCCTGGAGGGGCATGGGGATTACACCCATGACCCTCGTAGAGGATTATATTGCATACCTTTTTTAAATTTGTAATTTCACCTTTTTATTTTAATTGTGGGGAAGTTATCAAAGCATATCACTGTTAGCTGAACCGCTATGCATGTGATGAATAAACTTTGATTTGATGTCTGGAGCAGACTGCAGCCTCTGATTGTCTTTATTTGATAAATAACTCCAGAGTGGAGAGACTTGATCAGAGTGCATCTTCAAAATGACCTTCAGGATAGTTATTCACACAGCTGCTGTTAAAGAAATGTGCATCGACCCTGCTCTGTGTTTGGAACCTCACAACAGGAACTGCACAGCCATTAGGGCCGACATGCAAATCAGACCCGACAAGAAGCTTTAATCCGGAAAAATATCTTAACCTTCATACAAACTAATATACAGTGTCATCATCATCAATAAATCAGTGCTTTAAGGCAAAACCCATATTAGGAATAATATCTAAAATGAGATCAGGAACATATAAGAGTCTATAAGATCTGGACATCAGGAACTGTAGCTTTAAAACTAAAATTTATTTATCTTTATTCATATTCCTGATTTCTAAGTCTCATTGACCCTCGTATTACGGTTACAAGGAGTAGTGATTAGATCGTTTATTTTTACAATCAGACAGTATTTTGGGGAGCCAAATTATTTATTGGTTCCACATCTAATAGCGCTCCAAATAAACTGAGCTGCAAGCTTTCAGTAAAATTGGATATTAAAATATATAAAGGTTATATTTTGTTGTGCACAAATCAGCATCATGATGCAATGACATTAACTGGCCTCTAGGGGAAGTGCACCAAACTTACAGTGCACCAATAAAGCACCATGTTGCAATGCCAGGACCGTGATTTTAATGCTGCAGGGAATACGCATGCTAATTAGCTTTGCAAAACACATTTAAACATAAATAGTGAAAAAATCTTTATATTTAGCTGCAACAACGGAGAGCGCAATCTTTCACTGCATTACTGTCTCGGCAGACGAACCCAAACCAAAACCATTAACCTTTACTCAAACCCTTCATTAATATTTTTAGAAAGTGGCTGTTTGTGACTAAATAAACTGGATTCCTTGTCCTGTTCTTTATTCGGATCTATATTTATTCATATCTATATTTATTCCGAGCCCTTTGTTGCTCTTTGTGAGACAGACAGGTCCGAGCAGAGAGCAGCATGACGAGCGTGAGCCAAGACTCACCTTTCTGACTTCCACTTCTGCGCATGGAGCTATGATTAGGGTGGATGGGGGCAGGTAGGTTCAGACAGCTAATAAATCAAACCCTCACCAAAAAAGGTCCTGTCACTGTAGCACAGAGGCAGGAGATGAGCAAAACAGGGTTCATTATTAAAGTCCACATCGATCCCGCAGTGTTCAAAGGCCCATGAGCAGCATTTTGCTAATATGCTATGCTAAGCATAGAGGAACCCCCTGAGCCATCACTCTCGGTTTCTGTCTCACTCTCCCACGCTCGCGGTCTCTCCTTGATTACCTAATCACATTCCTCTACTGTAACATTGAACATGCATTATGATCAGCACTCTGTAGCAATTACCGTAATGAAGGGTGTATCAGTGGAGTGACATTAAATGCTAGCGGGCGCCGACGCTGATAGTCAGACTCGTCGAATTCGACAGCATCGTCGTTAACACTCTCACTAACACCCTTCACTGTGACCGCCAAACACCGCGGCCCTGAAACTGAATCATGGGGTGCCGCAAATTCAATGTGTGCAGGGCCATGTGGGGACGGCAGGAGAACCGTATTGATACAGGACAGTTCCACTTGTTTGACCGCATCGCGTCTTGTCTTTTAGCCCCATGGGCTTGCAAATCCCCCCGGCCCCCACCCTCCCGAACGGGGTCAATAAACCCAAGAGCTTGTCTCTCAGAAAAGTGCTTTTGAATGATTGGGTTCTGAAAAACATCCTGATCTTATGACAGCTTTATATTAACAAACAGAACTGCTTTACGCTCCTGTTAATGGCTTTGGCGTTATAATCAATGTCCAGAAATGTCCTACCATAGATCTTTCTCATTTCTTTGCAACAGCAAATTGCAAAGTCATTAGCCTTTTTTTTTTAGCCTTCCCTGTTTTCACTGCAGAGTTACTAACGCGAGAAGGTTGCACTGGAGGAGGGGATATCAACATGGAGGAATTTAGCTACCCTGTATGACCTTTGACCTTTCCATGCATATGACCCCATTATTGGCATTTGCACCCGAGTCGGCACCATGGATATCAATTACCTCCAGCACTGGGGCATTAAACAAAAGGCCAAACCAATCGCCTTAAAGCCCAGCTGTGCTAATTCATACAGTTCTTTAATGTACAAATCTCCGCTGCTGGTTAGAACGCTTCGAGGCTTCTCTTTAACGTGGAAACAATTAGCACACTAATGCTTTCCGCTAAGAAGCATTCTGCCCCGTTAGCCTGGCGTGAAGCGCAGGCAACACTTACGGAGTGCAAAGTCTCACTGGTGATCCATCAGTTCGATTGGCTGACTGATACAAATGAGCTGGGGATCAACAATGTTACGTATACAGAGACAGGCTCCACCACTGAGAATTCAACCATGCCAGATCCACTTTTCCAAGATAAGAAAGAACGCAGAAGGCGGCGAAACGACACTTTGTTGAGATTCAGTAGAACAGACCGACTAGCATAATGTAGCTGCATAATTATGTATGGAAAGGTGTGCAGATTGGAGTCAGTCAGGGTTCTGCAGCGTTCAGACCGCAGGGATGGGGAGGCCTCTCCTGAGTAAAGTCACCATGCACCACTTAACACCACTGACAGAACGGCAACAGGCCTGTTTATCCCTGTCTAAAGGTATCGCCATGGTGTGTGATTCACTGCGTTGGGTCCTAAAGCTGGAGGTTCTCAAAGAATAAACAGAGCCACAGATGTAAATGAATTGATTCTCTAAAATATGTCCATTTAATGATTACAGAGGACTGTTTACCGTATATTAATATCATAGGTGTTCTGTTTGACCTCAAATTGCATCATAATGAAAAGCTACCAGTTGATTTACCCTTGAATCCTTTGATCTAGGAAGATGTACTAAATGTTTTAATAAACTACAGACTACTTGGTCACTGAGTCCAGGTGTACTATTTAGTCTTCAGACGCATGGGTGCTTCCAACTTCCTTAAAACCTTAAACTATGAACCCTTTTTTATCTTATGACTGAGTTCCTGTGCACAAAGTCTAAAAAGCGGGGGTTAAACTGGTGTGGAGGATCCCTGAACTCCCTTAAGAACCTTTGTTAAGTGCTAAACATCACCAGCCATGTTCTTCTACCCAAAATAGGAGATCCAGGATTGATCTACAGGGCTCATGTAAACTTTATATTGTCCCTACAAACTGGAAATGAATGATCCATTTACATTCAGTGATGTGTCCCAGTACTTTTGTTCATATAGTGTAGATACAATCACTATAAACCCACAGCTCACTGTACACTCACATCACTCATGGTGTACATTTTGTACTAGGATGGTTCCTACGCTAACGTAGGGCTTTCCAAGTTCTTCAGAATGCCCTTCTCTGCTTCAGCAGTGAGAATGCAGAAAAAAATGGAGTATTCCAGAAGTTCTAAGAACTATATAATGTGGTTTGAATAACTGTAAGATGGTACTTTACTGACTGAAACAGTTCTTAAGGTTCCTCTGAAAATACATCAACATTCTAATGAATCTGAAGGTCTTTCATGGTACTGGTACATCCATACTACAGAAAGATGACCATGATCTAACATTTAATAGTCTTCAGGCTTTTTAGATATAGATATAGTTCCATCTGTACCTACAGTGTAAACGCCAAAGCCCTCACACATAGACTCATCACCAATTCTCCCAATTTCCGAGTACCTACAAGGCTGAAACTTGGCATCGTGATTCCCCATCTCATCCCTGGAAAAACAAAGTACTTCTCACCTTCCTTTGTTCGATATCCTCAAGTGCCACTTTGGGGTCTTTCCAAGTACCTACAGATTCCCTACCATGTTCTTGGAAAAACTAATGGGTTCTCGCTTGTCTGCTTCCCATTGTTCGTTTGCTATCGCCACACCTCGGATGGATTGGGGTCTTTACGAGGACCTACAAAGCTGAAACTTGTCTCCATCATTTCCAATCGTGTCCCTGACAAACCAACTGATAAATTCATGTATGAAATCGAGCGTGTGGACACTGTAGTCACAACTTACTCTGTTGCCACAATCTCACTCTATAATAATGTATTTATTTGAAATCTACTCCAAAGCCATCACCCATTCACTTTTATGTTGTTACTAAGTTCTCCACTGTAGCATAGCACAGATATTAATACATAAACTGCACTTCGGAGTCTTAGAGAAGGTCAACTTCAGTGATGGGAGTCCCATCCTATCATTGCATCAGAAGAGCTTTTGGGGTAACCGTGTTCTATTATGCCTGTTTGGGACTCTTTAAGTCAAACTGTAAACCCTGGACATTAGGACACTGGTCCAGATGAGGACTGGTGGGAGTGTGCATGCAGATTAAAGAGGATGCTTCTTTGTTCATGTTCAGCGACTTCCTGTAGAAGCAATGAAATGTCAATGCTTGTCAAAACAACAATGGCATCAGTTCCACACAGCAGTACCGCTGCTCCCTGGATCCATGACACATGAACCTTTTTATTCCTCTTTTTTTTTTCCCTCCCAGTTCTGCAAACCGACAATGAAATTCTGACTGTGTGGAGAGACTTGGCACAGCATCGGCTGGTGTAGATGCCATGTCTCTGCTGGAATTGCAGAACAGTGTCATGGACCACAGGACAGAAGAGAGTTGGAGAAATGCAATTAACTTTACTGTAGAAATGAAGAAAACATGGGCTGAAGAACCTTTCCTTTGCATTGCAATGCCTCCTCATGGTGTCAGATCAGCTGCAGTGTTCCCCACCGCGATTCCCTTCCTTATTTTCCCTTATCTCCTTTTATAGTTTCTTATTACCCCACACTTTACCTCGTGGATTGGTTTTACACTGTAGGCATGCTGTAATCTCCATTGTGGGTGTCTTTTCATCATTGGTGTTCCTTAAGACCGCAGCACAGTCAGCACTCATTATGTCACATTAGAAAATGTAGCTTGAACTTTGTGGCTCTCTTGAGATCAGTTAATGTGCGCGTGTACTTGCGCCTGGGAAAATAACCTGCATACGGATATGTGGGAAGATTAAAGAGGGCAAGTTTTGCTGCAGTTCTATTTATCTGGATTAACAGCAAACAAAACGAGTTATTTTCTATTCTTCTGAGTGAATGGGATGCTAATAGGTGATGTATCATGCAGCAAGATATTTGCAAGCTAGTTCTTTCCATGTTAAATGTAATGACTTGGAAAATGTCCCAGGGGAAGTGGGAGGGAGAATTTGCCTATAAGTCACATGCCGCTTTGTAGCATGGAAGAGGGCAACTGTTGTTTTATCTTAGCCAATGCAGTCCCACTAGAGCTTAGTACATAAAGAGAAAACGGGTGCATGTTTGGGGGAGAGGGAGAACAAAGTGCCTGTGTGTTTGGCTGAGAAAGAGGGAGGCTGAAGGAGGAGGGCATCATTATGTAAAAGGAGACGATGGAGAAAGGATGAAAGTAAAAAAAAAAAAAAAGAAATGTTTAAAATGAAAGCGGTCCAGGCAGAGCAAAGGAGGAAGTAAGGAAGTGTTGAAGAGTGCAAAGCCTCGTCAGTGTACCCGAGAGAGACAGGGACTGAGAGAGAGAGAGAGAGAGAGAGAGAGAGAAAGAGAGAGAGCAAAGAAGAAAGAGAGGAGGGGGTGGATGTGTTAATACACAGAAACACTGCATCAAACCAGTGCACTGCTCTGAGCGGGATGCGTCAGCAGTACATTCACGTTTCCACTAAAGGACAAAAGAGGAGGTAGAGCAGAGAGGTTTGGCCGTCCGCAACCTCTCTACACAACAAGACGACGAAGGCGAGCTACCCGATAGCCGAGGAGGGGGTATAGACCGCTATCGCTGTGGACGCTCTTCTCCTCCGGGTGCATGAGCGAGCGCATATCTCTCACCCGCCCTCTCACAGTATTCCAGCCTGCTGACCACGGACCGCCGGGCAGCCCACAGGTTCAAGCGCAGAGCCGGCAAACTGCCACAACTTACTACCTCAAGAAGCGAGGATATAGGAGTACCGCAAGATCTACACCACAGGCAACAAACTATGGATTCCTCCCAATAACAGCTCTCGGAAATCAACAACAAGTCGGAGGGCAAGATCCAGTTTTGCTTTTTCTGACTCTGGTGATAGATTGAGACGGAGAGAGGGTGAGAGAGACAGCGTGAAAGAGAGCAAGAAGGCACAATCGTCTGAGAGAGCTTCACTGCTGAGATGCTACTGCCCCCCTTCCTCCCCCTTCCTGCCTGCGCACCACCACCCCTGAGCCCCCCTCCAGAGAAACTGACGGATTATTGCTAACTGTGCACGCGGCAGTCTGCAGCTGCTACGGCAACGGACCGGGGGATAGCGAGTTGAAAAAGCAAGGCAAGAATGACCGCAACGTGCTCTCCTAGCGCTTTTCGCATTCGTCACCGAACTGCCAATCGGCAGGACAAGTGTTGATACGGGGGTAGACAACGACACGTTGGTCTCGAGCACAGAAGAAGAAAATCTGAAAAGGAACGGGATTTCTCAGCTGCACCGCGACCCCCCCCCTCCCTTATTTTTCTCAGTTTGGAAATGGAGTCCTGTGAAAAATGTTTCATCGTATGCAGTGTCTGCTTCCAAGGACAGTCAACGGGGGAGCTGAGAAGAAATATTTTTCTGTCCGACTGGATCCGTGCACCTGCTTAGCTCAATGGGCCTTACCTCTTGAACCAGTTTTTCCCAACGCAGAATCCCTCTGGAATTCAAAGGAGCTATTTTGGTGAAGCCACGCACAGTCCGGCTCACTTTTTGGAAGATGAATGGGGTAAAAATGTCGCAGCGAGACTGCTGAGCAGCATCGGGCTTATGCAAGTCAACAGCAGACAACTCTGAACTAATGACGTAAGTACTTTGCATTTCAACTCTTTTTTTTTTTTTTCTTTCAACTGATTGCATTCCTTACTTCTTTAATCATTTCCTTTAATCATTCTCTGCTCCCCTCCCCTCATGTTGTCTCCTTTTTGGTTTTAAACGCAGCACCATCCTGCACTTTCGATGGAAAACAGAAGCAGTGTCTTGCTCAAACCAGGGTAGGGCCACTGTTCACCGTTCCCAAGCCGAATCCCCACACGATGTTGAATTATGAATGCGCCACATCATGAGTCTCTTGTGGCAGGTAACTGTGCACTGGAACGCAGCCCTGCTATGTGCAGTCTACCTCATGGTGCGAGTGTGGAGTGTGTGCGCTGCCCCCACCGGACCGCAAAACTGCCCCGCTGTCTGCTCCTGCGGTAACCAATTCAGCAAGGTGGTGTGTACCAGGCGTGGCCTGCTCAGAGTGCCCCCTGGCATCCCCATTAATACGAGGCATCTCAACCTCATGGAGAACAGCATTGAGATAATCCAGGCAGACACCTTTCGACACCTCCACCATCTGGAGGTGTTGCAGCTCGGAAGGAACTCCATCCGGCAGATCGAGGTAGGGGCCTTCAATGGTCTCACCAATCTCAACACCCTGGAGTTGTTTGACAACCGGTTGACCGTAATCCCAAGTGGCGCCTTTGAGTACTTGTCCAAGCTGCGGGAATTATGGCTCAGGAACAACCCTATTGAAAGCATACCATCTTATGCATTTAACCGCGTCCCCTCGCTCATGCGCCTGGATTTGGGGGAACTGAAAAAACTGGAGTATATTTCTGAAGGTGCTTTCGAAGGATTATACAACTTGAAATACCTTAATCTTGGAATGTGTAATCTACGAGAGATGCCCGTGCTTTCCCCGTTGGTGGGGCTCGAGGAGTTAGAAATGTCTGAGAACTACTTTCCAGAAATCAAACCCGGGTCCTTCAGGGGTCTCAAATCCCTTAAAAAGCTCTGGATTATGAACTCTAAAATCACGAACATGGAGAGAAATGCTTTTGATGATGTCACAGCCTTGGTTGAACTTAACCTGGCCCATAATAACATTAGTTCTTTGCCCCATGACCTTTTTGCACCACTGAGTTACCTGGTCGAACTGCACTTGCACCACAACCCCTGGCAGTGTGACTGTGACGTTGTGTGGCTGGCCTGGTGGCTGAGAGAGTACATCCCTACCAACTCGACATGTTGTGGACGCTGCCACAGCCCTGCCCATTTGCGAGGACGCTACCTAGTGGAGGTTGACCAGACTACCTTCCAGTGCTCCGCTCCATTCATAGTAGATGCCCCACGAGACCTTAATATCTCTGCCGAGCGAGTGGCCGAACTCAAGTGTCGTACAGCTCCCATGTCATCGGTCAGATGGCTGCTGCCTAACGGAACGGTTCTGACCCATGGCTCCAATCATCCCCGGATATACGTGCTCAACGATGGAACACTTAACTTTTCCAACGTTCTGCTATCTGACACCGGTGTGTACACCTGCATGGTAACCAACATGGCTGGCAACTCCAACGCATCAGCCTACTTGAATGTAAGCGCAGCGGAGCTCAACACCTCGGAGCACCTGAGCTACTTTACCACGGTTACTGTGGAAATTGTGGAAACTACTTCAGAGGAAGTGATTAAGCCCAAGACCGTCACGGCTTCGCCCTCCGTCTTTCAGCCTGTGTTCATCTCGACGCCAACGGTGCTGCTGCAGACTCCTCGACAGGTCAGTGTGCCAACCTTGCAAGGAACACCACGCCCCCCAGCCAGCTTGGACGAGGCAATGAAGACCACAAAAATCATCATTGGCTGCTTTGTCGCCATCACGCTGCTCGCTGCAATTATGCTCATTGCTTTCTACAAGCTACGCAAAAGGCATCAACAAAGAGCAACGGTGGCAGCTGCCAGGACGCTCGAGATCATCCAGATGGATGAGAACGTTTCTCCACCCACCTCGGGAACAACTTTACCGGGAGAGGTCGCGGCCGGGCTGCAAAGCCTGAGAGATCGTAACAGCACCTACAAGTCCAGCTACAACACCTACAAACCAGCACACTCTGCTTCTTGGACAGACAACAGCATCGGCAACTCCCTGCATCGTCCTCGGCCCACAACCATCCACACGATCCAGGAACCCTACCTGATTAAAACTCACACCAAGGAGAAGGTACAGGAAACCCAGATCTAACATTCCTCCAACCTTCTCCTCCTTCCACCACTTTGATTTAGGTTTGATTCTCATGACAACATGCAATAGAATGCACAAAAGAAAGACACTTACCGATTACTTTTGTACCCAGTGCAAAAACCAGACTGTATTTCTTGTACATGCTTATATATAAATATATGAATATATAAATTAATTCACTATGGGATGACGCGAGAATCAGATTATATAAAAAGAAAAATTGAACTATTTTCTAACGTGTACCTTCTATTTAAGATGGAATCATGTGAAGATGTTGACGTTACGCTGCAAACGATGAGCGGATATTCGGACAGAGAGGCAGTCTGTGCTTTTTAGATCATGCTAGATAGAACTTTCTACAGGAATCTCCCAAAATCTTTATCAGCACCAAAAGTTTGTAATGTGCCAAATGCTTTTCATGGTATTTGGATTTGGGAGCTGAAGGAAAAAAAAGAAACCATGCAAAAAAGGAAAAGAAGTAAAAAAGTTGTGCATCTGAATCTGCCGTCTCTGTAGCCATCAGCCAAATGGTTTGTGATGCTGCTGCAGTGAGAGATGTGCTGAATAGCCTCATGGGAAAATTCTGAGTATTAACTGAACTCAATCGCAAGCAAGAAGCAGCAGAGGTCTGGATTATCCTTCTTCCCTTTAATCCTTTTAATTTCATCTTTGTTGTTATTCTTTTTACCCCCCACCCCCCCAAAAAAAAACAGTTAATCCCACTCGATCTGACCACCCACTCCGGGATCTGTAGAAGTTCCCCTTGGTGTTTCAGGTCCTATAAGGCTTGCGTAAGACTTGAGCGGATTTTAGGGCTAAAAATCAAGAGAATACATTTCAACAGTTGCCTCAGATCAGTAGCGTAAGGGCTGAACGGGATGTTCCTGAGCAACAGTGCAGAGAAAGCGGACATGGTGGTTGGTTCATTGCAAAGCTCTTAACATGAACATGACTGCTTTCAATCTCTTTCTTTGTTGAGAATGTGTGAACTCTAGGCTGTCTTCTATGGTGAACATTGAAACAGTGACTTTACATTGTCCTTATTTTGAGCAACACTATTTTTATGAGGAGTCTTCAAAGGTTACAACAATAAAACATTTGGTTTGTATTTCTCTAAACACAACTCTTTCCTCTCTCGTTTTTTTTTTGCTCGGTTACGCGTTGTATGGGTGCCGTAATCTTTGCGCTCCTTTGCATGAAGGCCGTGCGTGTGCAGTATGTCGCTGCTCTGTTCTCTGATACCAAACTGTGGAAGTTCAAACTATAAGTAGACTGAATTGGGCTCAAGATTGCTCTTACTCTTCTAGAAATGGTTCTTCATCGAATTCAGAGGGTGCATGTGCACTTATATTCTAAAGGTCATTTGTGAAGGTTGGGCAGTTTCCTTGCAATCAATATTCCAATTCATCCTCTGGGTGTTTAGCTGGGTTAAAACACCTGTTGGTGTTGGCGCCACTTTACCAAATCCAAAGTGGTTTAGTCAAAGGTCTCAAAATAAGTTTTCTAAGATTTATTATTTTTATTTTTGGTTACAGTAATGGGTTGGCGCCATGTCCTGGGTGTATCTGCCCAGCGCCCCAGACATTCCACCCTGTATGAATATGGGGAAGCCCCCTGCGACCCTTAAGTCGATTAAGCGGAAGATAACGAATGCATGAATATTCTTGGTTACTGGATGCATTGTTTATGAGGTCAAAGATCAGAAAAAGAGGGCGTGGTCGCTCAGTGGTTCAGGTATTGGGGATATTAATCTGAAGAGAGGAAATCCACCAAAACGTCGTGGGCCCTCGATGAGGGCTCTTAACCCTCATTGCTCCGGGGGCTTTATATCATGGCTGCCCATGTGCTCTGACCCCAACCATCAATTTGAGATGCTCCAAGTCACTTTGGACAAAAGCTCCCCTAGAATGACCTCATGTAATGTCATTTAACCTCCTTCTTGAATGTGCTCCAGTACATCACTAACAATTTTTTAAAAAGGTCAGGAAGCTCTGTGAATTCCTTGCGCGCCCCAAACCTCCACCTAAAGCATTTACCTCCCTTCACTAAAATGAAGGGGCTGAGCTTTAAAAGAGGGTTAATGCAGATTTTTAATAGTGAAGGGAACCTTGCCAGCTAAAAGGAGGACTGCAGTATTAAATGGGTCATCTGAAATGTCTATAGAATAAACACTTAAAGCATTTTATAGGAATGCATTTTGTCATGACACTCAGGGCTCAGGTATCACACTTGCATTTCGAGCACTTGACTAATAAGGTTAAGTGCAGCATTTAATATCATCCGCTATCGATCTGGTAACGTGTGCACGCAGACAGTGAGGTATGGGCTGCATAAAGCTGATGTACAGTTACTGTCCACATGCTCGTCTGACTCAGATTGATCGCGATGCCCAAAAAAGTACGAAAACAAGCAAATGCACCAAACAAACACAACATTTAAATGCACCCCCCTGGCTATGTTGTTTTAGTGAGTGACCTTCAAGAGTATTAAAATGGTTTACATTTATGTTGCTCTGCCTCGCAGTCGTAGCTGAAGTTGAGCCTGTGCATTAAGTAGATATTAAAACAGTCTCTTTTAGGCTTGAGCAGCTGCCAAAGTGCTATTATGCCGTACATTTTTAGAAGGGAAAGGGGGAGAGGGTGTAGCCTGTAATCAGGGGCTGAGCATTGCCCCGCCATTGAGCTGCAGTAACCCGACATTAGCGCACACTCCCGTACCGAGCCATTTACTGGCCTCCCAGGACACTCGGGCCATCGCACCCACATCACTCATGGCGCGCTGGTGCGTCACACAAACTGCCGACACGCCGAGATAATTACCCAGCTCTGTGTTTTTACGTGATTTAGAAGAAAATGTCACCGTGGTGCAGCGTTCTGTCTGTGCTCCATGAGCCTCGTCAATTTAATCTGGAACACAAGGATTTGAGTTACGGTTCCTCTGGTCAAAGGAAAACAATAATAGCAGCAAATAAGCATAAGCTCTAATTTAAAACCTTTTTTTTCCGTCCTGGAGATTTTACACTCAGGCTAATTCTGAGAGTTAAGCCCTTAAATCTTCCAGAATGTCACCCGGCGAGCGGTGGATCTGCTGGCACACTCAGTGAGAGAGGTACAAAATGTCTTTGTGGTCAATTAGCTTAATCTCACATTGCAAAGATGAGAGAGGAACTTTAACTTTTAATTAAAGTATTAAACTTTTAATTAAGACCTTATCGAATATCATTGTTTTTTTCCCCCCTTTCTTCTTTATATGGAACCATCTGATCACCCGCCGTTCTGTGTGGAGCATTTTGAAATCTCCTCACATCGTATGAATGCAGCTGGAAGGTGGTTCCATTACAGAGGACATCTGTAGAACCTCTTTAGAACCTCCACAGTTCTAGACCATCTCTGATGCACTTTTGGCTGTGTTCACATTACCAGAATTTATTGCCCTGGAAATCTGATTTTCTTTGCAGGATGCACAAATCTGATCCTCCCAAATCTGATTTCAGTCACTTGTTGCTATGTGACATGACTGAGAAGGATTAAATTGGAAATGTGATTTGTGACGGGATAGGAAACCTCAGTTTCTGTGCCAATGCAGACCCTCATAGGTTCACTGTGCTTTTTTTTTAAGTGATTAAAGGGCAAACACTACATGGATTAAATTATAAGAACATAATTTGGCCAACTGTACACTTCCACTTTGCGGAAACAGATTAGGGAAGGCCCATTACACATTTTGCATAAGGTGACCTTCTGATCTTAACCCCTAAACCCTTTATCAGGGTCTGACCTTACGAATACACTTTTTTTTATTTAAGAGTAGAAGCTAATCATTGAAGGCCATACAATCTGCAGATATATTATGAATGGGTCTCAATACTTTTGTATTATAGTGAATAAGATGTGATTTGTACATCAAAGCAGATGAATTAATGGGAGTTTGCTTGAGGTTGAGGGATCACAGAACCACAGACCCTTAATTTTCACACATGCCCTGCCTCAGCGTCACGTCTCAGGTTCAAAACCAAGTCAATTACTACATTCAGTTCTTTTTAAGGAGGTGAGGTGGTCAAGACACCAGTAATCATTGGTCATCGCCATGGAGATAAAAGTACAATCCAATAAAGATCTTAAAATGTGCCGCTCGTCAGACTGACGTCCTGAGATTCTCTACTTTAATAAAATGATGATGGCGAAGTCATCACTGACATCCACGTCAGAAAAGCGGGTTCAGGATGAGCGGGTTTGAGGATGTGCACCCCGGGAGGGGGGGGATGGGGGTACCCTTATTATATGGCTGTTCCTGAACTCATCACTGACACAGTTACCGTGACAAGGCTGCTTTTTTTTCCCTTTTTTTTTCTCCTGGTTTCTGAAAGGTTCTCTGCAGTCTCAGTCCTGAGCGGTGAGATGGAGTCGGTGGAGAGGGCGTACAACAGATTCTTATCAGTTAATGAAGTGTCTGGTCTGGGCTCCGGTGGTCGTGCGCGTTATGTGGTTGGCATGCTCGCTCCGACTGGCATCGGCTTCAGAGCGATTCGTCCGTTCGATTTCATATCAGTGAGCTCTGTGGCAGGAAACAAATGACGTGAGTGAGAAGTGGGAGCACTTTGTCTTTCGGTCCGTCGCGGACCCTCGGTGTGCAGCCTTTCTTTATTTTATTTGGATAGATGGATGGTGACGGGAGAGTGAGCGAGTAAATAAATGATCTCAGGAAGGTTCTGTGGACTGAAGCTGCTTTAATGAAGGTTTAGGAGACTCTACATCATCATTCCTCTGAGGCAGTTTGGACAACTGAAGGTCCATCGTTCACGGTGTTTATTTCATATGATCCAAATTTTTGTGAAGAAACTAAAGACCGTTGTATGATACGCACCATTCAGACAAATGTACTGGGACAGCTCACATTACGTACTGTACCCTGAATGGCATTGAGGTCAGGGCTTCATGTAAGTTCTTCCACACCAAGCTTGAGGGCCTTTCCCAAAACTATACTTACGGAGTTGAAAGCAAAAGATTGTCCATAATTAGGTACAAATTTAAATCACCAGTCAACCTACACTTGTGATTTAAGATTGCAAACTGAAAACTAGACCATCAAGAGAAAAAAAACAGGTATCCACAGGGAGAACATGCAAATTCTATATCACCTTTGGTCATTTAGCAGATGCTTTTATCCAAAGCGACGTACAAGTAGGTGTTGACTTGCTCAGAGATACAATTTTGACCCTGGAGCAATGAGGGTTGAGGGCCTTGCTGAAGGACCCACATTGGTAACTAAAGTGACCTAGGATTTGAAACCCACAACCTTCAAACAACCTTCAGATTGATAGCCCCATAGCCTAACCAATGAGCAACCTTTCCCTTGTCCATCATGTCCATCCTGCCTAGATATCAAACCCGTGAGCACTGACCATGCCACCCCTTAGTGGATGTAATAATTTGCCCCATTAGAGGATGTTTTTGCCCAGGTGTCCACTTTGCTTTCTGGGATAGGCTCCAGCACCACCACAAACTTGTTAAAGCAGCTCAGATACGTTCAACGGCTTCTAAAAATGAACCATTAAAGTCGTCTGAAGCTGAAGTGCCTTAGTTCCGTTCTTCCTACAAAAAAACAACTGCCATCAAGACAGAAATATTCCACTCCGGTTATCGATCAGAATATCTTTGCATTGATTTGCACTGACCCTTCCTCTCCAGAGAGACAAGTAGACCCAAAGTACGGCAGTAAATTAGTCCCTGCTGCATAGCAGGACGCTCCCCCCCCCCCCACCTCACGGTCTCTTATCTGTATATCAAAATCTAATGAGCCTTGCGACGTATAGAAACTGGTCCTGGTCCTCTTACTGCACCATCTGTGCAAAAGCACAATGATATTATGTGCAATACTTACAAAACTAATAATATCATTTGTTTTTGTTTATGGCCTCTCGCCTGCACTGAGGCTGAAACACGCCGAGCATTTGCTTTAAATTTAGGAAACCTAAATTAACTCCGTCCTCGTTCCTTTTACACTTAAACATCTGACATCGTAACGGACTGGAATTCTGCAGCCGAGACGCCGGACAGTCGAACACCTCGGGGGCCGATGACACTGACGATCATTCCCGCTGGCAGAAATCAGATCCGTCTGTGTTTTTTTTAACAGATAAACGTATTCATGCTCTTCACGTTTCTGTCCCTGTCCATTTTTTAACAGCGGCACGACAGTCTGAATTTCCTGCGATCGATCTCCAGCCCGAGCCGCGTGTTGGATGGATGGTGCAACGCTCCCTGACAGAAGGAGGGAAAAATAATCTGAGATTTCATTCCAGAGAAAATGAAACATGCTTAATTTAGTGTGATGCGGTTACGGCAGCCTTACGCCGGAGCAGGTAGTATTACAGTGTGAGTCACTCTGGAGACCAGCCATATGAGATGTCCTAATTTTACATGTCAGTGCCTGCTCACAACGTGTGTCTGTGTGGGTTAAATCAGGCCTCCGGAGTGGTTTTAATAGACAATATAGCCTCGTTTTTTATTGCCCTGGTTGGTATTAGGCGGCGGATTCATTCTGCATTATCATTTAAAGCGGAAAATAAAACCTGTGTGAATAGTAAAAAGGGAAACGACAGTCGTCTTTAATCTAGATGCCATAAGTCTTAAGCCTGAATACAGTATATGGAGCGTGAAGGAAACAGGGCCTCTTCAGAAGCCTTACATCTGAACCTTACATATTATTATTGCTCTATAATCACTGGATTTGCCATTTGATGGGATCCTTTTCCACTCCTGTTAAGCTTTTTATTCATTTTGAGTTATACACGTTTAAAGGTTGCACACGTCACCACTTTTGAACACGTTCTCCATCAACACCACCACGTTCAGCGCCTGAATCACGGCATACTCTGAATATGATTTTCGAAATGACTTGCATGTTCTTAAACAAATAGATAAATACAATAAAACATAGGCGACACGGTGGTTTAGTGGTTAGCACGTTTGCCTCTCAGTGCATCGGCTTCCCGGTTCGTATCACGTCCTCCCCATGTCCGCATGGGTTTTCTCCAGGTTCTTTTTCGTCCCACAATCCAAAAACATGGATTCCAGGTAAATTGAACGCTCTAAATTGCCCTGTTTAGTGTGTGGCTGTGTGAGATTGGCGCCTGTCCTGGGTCCATCCACCCAGGGCCCAAGACGTTCTCCCCTGGATGGGCATGGGGAACCCCACCGTGACCCTCATAGAGGAATAAGCGGAAGATAATGAGTGAAACAGGAGGAAACACACACTGTGCATGCATATGTACATTGCAAGTAGTATGGATATGGATCAGTATTTTGTATGTTCTCCCTAACAGTGACTGTGTGCATTTAGGCTGCATTGACAGGTTTGAAATCGGACGGTCATGTGATCACAATGTGCCAAAGAGCATTTTCTGATGTAACCAAGTGCCATTTATTGTAGTGTGGATCAGCTGACATTGTGTGTGTGTGTGTGTGTGTGTGTGTGTGTGTATGTGTGTGGCATGACAGTCCATACTCCCTCTTTTCTGTTCTTTAATTAGTGTCGCAAAGCTTTAACTGTGATGACGCTTTAATTTGGGCATTCATTTAGAAACAGAATTATTTTGACTTGCGATCTCAGACTAAGCTCATAATCACGTTCCTCTAAGACGCGCCATCGACGGCGCACAGGCTACACTCGTATTATGCGAATGCATGAGCAGACTGAGTCACCCCAACCATCTGCTTCATCCACCCTAAATTCCTGAAGTCATCTGTCAGTAATTTCATAAAGCCTTTCGAATTCTGAGCCACGAGGCGAAACAAGTGTTTGTGACATTTTTAAAGGTTAGAACTAAATGCAGTCATCAATAAACTCGCCCCACTTAAAACTGCACGACACTGTGATTCAGACGCTGCAGAACCGTCACCGGTCTGCGTCGCGCTCTTTACGCCGGCACTAACGAGTGCACGATGTATTTATTCATCCCTTACAATATATAAAGTCTTCTTAGAAACATCGCTTCCTCTGACGGGAAACAAGGTCAATCAATACCTGCAGCATCTTCTCCTGAGATCACAGACACCGAGAACAGTTCCATTCCTACGTGCTCACCGTTAATTAAGGGCACTTTTGAGATGACGGAATACTTTTTTTAAGGCATGGTTTCCTGCACCGCCTCACTTTGGCCTGACACAGTGTTCACGCTTCAGCACAATCCTTCTCAGCCTTTGCCACGTCTCCAATCTGTGTCTGACTCTCCTCGACCTCATCTCTACTCATCGCCTTCTCCATCCGTCTTTTGATATGCCTGACAGTTTCTCACTTCTCCTAGTTGTGTACTGCAGCAAGTGGGAGTAAATCAGCAGCCGTGGAAGAGAGACACTGCAGAGAGAGCGCTGATGTCATTACAGCACATGAATAATACACTCTATGCTTGCAGACTTTACCGCTCTGAAAGCTGCAGAAGCTGCACCGCGCTGGCGACGTACGGATTTGGAACCTTCCTCATCATTATTGATGGTTTTAATTTTGTCCCAAATCGCTTGGACACATATCTGTCTGTCCGTCTGTTTTAGGCTTTTGAAAAAGTGACAAAAAGGATAAGGAGTGTCCCGCTGGGCCTTGGTCCTCCCAAGGTTTCTTCTTAAGAAACAACATATCAGGGAGTTTTTCCTCGCCACTGTCGCTTCGCCTTGCTTTTTATGGGTTGAGGCTCAAAATTCTGGGGAGTGGTAGCTCACTGCAGGTTCAATTCCCAGGTCCACTGAAGTTACCAATGTGGGTCCTTGAGCAAGACCCTTAACCCTCATTGCTCCAGGGTCCTGTTTCAACACTGTATTCTGACCCCAACTAAATTGGGATACCTGTAAGTCGCTTTGGATAAAAGCGTCTGCTAAATAACTAAATGTAAATAACTAAATGTAACTCCTGATTTTCCAGAAAACTTTCCGTTCTGCTCGATAGTTTTTAGAACGTACCTGCGGGTGGCTGTCTTGAAGGCAACGGTCGGGCGAAGTTGCTCTGAGCTCCTCTGGGTTCACTATACGTTCCTCTGTGAGTAACTGCTGTTACCGGGGTACTCCAGGTAGATCCACGCCCCCCCTCACGCCGGGGGTAATTACCTTACACAAATAACACAAAAGTGTAACTATTTTAATGCCATCACTACAGAAAGTAGGATTTGATTTTGGAAACCTTGTACATACTTGCGAGTAGCGCGTTCTTGGGTGCAGGTGGGGTAAAGAAACGGGTGTGGCTCTGAAAGCCTCGTCCTCTCGTTCCCCCAGTGAACAGACCTCTGGTGGGTGGCTTGGCTCCTCCACCTTTAGGAGGGCGTTTAGGGAGGGTCAGGCCTGGAGGTAGACTAACTTCCTTAAACTCTGCAGCTAAGAAGTCATCCACATGCATGGAGGGCGGCCGGCTGGTGTTTTGTTTACGCTGTCTGAAGATATCGTGCGGGCGGCCCAGCTGATTAAATGCGCCCCGTCCACGTCCACGAGGAGCCATCATGATGTGCGCACGCTTTGCCGGCTCGATGTATTCAGACTTCCCACTGAAAGCCAGACGCAAACATTTTTATAATACTGAGAACGGTAGGTTGTATTATATAAACAGAACATGTATATTACCCACAAAGGTGGGTGCAGGTTTGGATCATGGACCTACCTGGAGGTGATGAAGGTCTCGTGTTTGTGTTTCCCCAGTCTGAAGCCTTTGGCTGGTTTGCTGTGACCTGGTGATGTAGGTTCACTCAGGAAAGAACGTTCTAATTCGGCCTTCAGGTCCAGATCAGGACAACACTGCTGTGCCAAAGCCATCAGATCCACCTTCACCTGATTATATAAAGGAACCAATCAGCATCATACATAACCATCTGGACCTATATACACTGTTAGTCCCTCAAACTGTTCACCAAACAGTTAAACACTCATGTACAGAACTGCATTTTACTTGTTCTTTTAAAGCCTCAGATCTCCTGCTGTGTTCCGGATGTGAAAAGTGAATTTACATGATTTTAATCAAGTAACACAGAAACTTAAAAAAAAATATCACACAGCAAAAATTATATAATTACAATTGTATTATTATTATTATTAGACTTAAAGTTGTGCTCTATTGTATAGTTATCACAAAAGTCGCTTAAAATACCACAATATTAATTTAGGACCATATCACACACCCCTAATTACAACAAAAAAAAAACACACACAGACACGCACGCACACAATCCTCACCATGTCCTGCTCAGTCTCCAGGTCATCTGATTGGAGAGGAGAATACCAAAGAGCTCTCAGCTGATCATCTAACATATCAGAGAGAACGTACACAGTTCTATAGAAGGGAGAACAACAATCAGACCGTTAAACACTAAAATCTTGTAAATATTGTATTATTACACAGACAGTTCCACTCTGGTACCTGTTATTAAACTGAGTGTGTAGCGGTTCTGCTGCAGGCAGACTGGGCTCTGGTTCAGGTTCTGTCTGGACTGGTGTGTCTCCTGAATTCTCTAGAAGTTGGCGGAGACCCGCCGCATTCTCTAAGAGAGCCTCCAATGAATAGTCATCTTTAAATAGTTCCTGAAATAGTTCATGAACTTTAGCACGAAGACCATGACAGAGGACAGTGTTTAATTAAACGCATACGATTCATAAATTCGTGCGAGTGCTCATGTTGCTGTTCAAGATCATACACTAGAAACATTTACAGATGTTGGTACTTAAGTTCCTGGACATTTTTGAGGCATAACTGGAGGACATAAATCGGATTGTATTCCTGTTCTTGCTCAGGTTCTAACACATTTCTGCTCTTATTAAGAAAAAAATCAATTCTATTGAGTAATGAATTTGTCTCATAAAATATTAAGAACCTGCAAAAAAGCACATCGGAGTAACAGAATGCAGATCCATTAAAGCAGATCACTGAGGACTTGATTCATGACATTAATGAAGATGTTACTCATTGGACGATGCCACCCTCAGAATCAGAATTTAAATAGATTATATAAATCATGTTTCAATGACAGTTACACACAGACCGAGTGATATGAGATCTTTATGTAGGTTTTTACCGCAACGTGTTTCTCCAACTCTGGAAGTGGATGTTCCGTCGAGTCGTCTCTCCACTGCAGGAGCTGTTTCATATCGCTGATGCTAAGTGCTAACGAGCGTGATTCCAAATCTTCATCCTGTTACAGAAATATCATCAAGACATTGTAATTTAATCGGCTGCACAGTCCTGATCACGACCTACGAACAGACACAGCATCAGTAAATTCACTCTGGTAAAGATATTACTTCACATTTAGCAGAATTGTATGTGAAGCGTGTCTGCAGAGGTTGTCAGAATTAAGTTCTCCTCTTAATAAGGCTTACTTTAACTTGGTTTTGTTATCCATCCATCCATTATCTTCCGCTTAATCCTCTACTAGGGTCGTGGTGGGGTTCCCCATGCCCATCCAGGGGAGAACATCTCGGGCGCTGGGCAGATACACCCAGG
>JAOUQT010000029.1:3116097-3135082 GCA_025769995.1 Xyliphius kryptos
GTTGTTTCGTTTCACTGTGTACTGTAACACTGTATATGGCTGAAATGACAATAAAACTACTTGAGACTTGAGAAAACCAGTGTTCTTCTTATACAGTTAGATAGCCCTGTCTCTAAATAGAACAAGACTATTTAACTGGAAGGTAGACTTTATGCACATATTGGGGAAGCTATGGCCTAATTGTCAGAGAGCAGTCCTGGGACTGAAAACTCACTGTTCAGTACTAGATCAATAAATATTCATGGCTGAAGTGCACCTGAGAATGACACCTAACCCTCAGGTGATCTAATAGAGGTTTCTAGCTTCTCTTTATGGGATAAATGCAGAGATGAATACAGTCAGATGCCCAGAGTATAGGACAAATGCAGAGATGAAAAACTATGAAAAAATATGAAAGCCTTATTTGAACCCATATACACCAAGACCCATCATATCAAATAATACTGTGACTGACCATTTTTATCACTCTTAAAAATCACCAAATACAGTCCTATAAGTAATGAGTGTGTGATGTGACCGAGTAATCAAAGACAGTGTACAACTTAGAACAAGTACAACTTATTTTTTAAATAACTTTTATAACTTCCTTAAAAAAACATACCTAGTCATGATATGCACTTAATTAATACAATCCTGACATTGTACAAATAAGTAAACATGAATAGACCATAGGATAATATTCAGAATATTATAAAGATGCATAAGATGTTATTATTTCTCTACACAGTGCTAAATAGCTCAAGTTCATGGACATAGTGTTAAATTATGTTTACTAGTCAATCCAGGTTATTATCTTTATCTGTGATTGGGGGAGGTGTACAGTGACCTACAATCTAAGACCACAGGTACCAATGGGATATAAAAAGGGTTATGTGAACGTTGGCTGATATAAGTCTATGTGACACTGAGGAGATCAAAGGCAATATGTACAAACCTCATAGTAGAGTTACTGTTAGTTTGAATTAAGATTAAAATAAGTAGCAATTCATTCAGTAGGCAAACATTTGTACAAAGTCATTCTTGATATATAAAAGAACAATCGAATTTTCAAAGCTGGTAGAAATTTTAGATATACTGACAGGACACACTCTACTATTGCACTGCACAGGCCAAGAACACAGAAGTGTTTTATTCAGTGCTGTTATATAAGACCTCACAGCTGCCAGTGATTAATTGTCTAATTAAGCTCTGTATTAATGTTCAGTTTTTGCTTTGTGGTGTAACGGTAACCATTTTCATATGTTTCTTGCTTCTGCCATGATTTCTATGCCTATGGTTTGGGGTGCTTTGAAGGATGCTTTCTGAATGGTTGCTTTGATTTGTATCAGGCATGTAGAGTATATATGTTGTATCAGACCACAGGACACAAGTCGTTACATTGACCTACAAATTTCTAACCACCAGCAGGTTCTGTCCTTTGATAAACTGTAGCATTTACATTATACAAAGCATGTGAATTCAGCTCAGCAAATCTCTTTTTTTACTTTTATGGAATGGCACAGTGGGCAGTGTCATTGCCACACAGAAAGGGTTTGATTCTGTGTCCATGTGGGCATCCTCTGAGTACTCTAATTTCTTCTCACAGTCTAGAAACATCTATGACCTAATATTTGGAGATACCAAATTGCCAGGTCGGTTCCTAGGTGGAGAGCGCTGGGTCCATCATGTGAGGAGTTTGCCTGTTCTTCGCATTTTTGCTTGAGTTTACTTCCACAGTCCAAAATGTTGTAGGCTAATTGGTGTCTATATATTGTGTGTGTGAGCAAGTTATTGAATGAGTGTGCTCAACGATGGAGTAGCACCCTGAGACTCTGAAAAGGATTAACCAGGTAGAGAAAACAAATGAATTAATATATGGATAGTATTGCTGTAATTGACGTGGAAGAGAGAGTATATTACATAGCCCACCCTGAGAGCATGACAAAATTCTATTTCCTTGGCACCCTGCCACATGTTACAATAACCGTCCAAAATTCTGCCAAAATAAGTATATCAATAAATACATAATAAATCTTTTTTATTCCTGATGCACAACTCTTTTATTCCTGATGCCTAAAAATGACCTCATCTAATAAAAATGTTGGCCGGTTCCTTCGGGGTTAATGCAAAATGTGGTGAAATGATTTATGCCATTTAGGCTCATTAATGTTAAATGTCCTAATTGATCTGGAAATAATTAGGCAAGGCATCCCACTCATCAGTGCAGCAAATTATGTGTGAACAATATGAATATATTTGAAATGTTAAAGCAATCAAGGTCAACAGACATTAAAAAGATTATATTTTAGAGTCACAAGTCAGTATCTATTTATAAAGCAAGTAAAGTTCCCGTCATACAAGCAACAGGACTGTCAAGTCAAGGTTGATTAAATCTGCACAGATCTGTGGGTTTAAAAGCTAGTGTGTTATATTAAATCAAAATTCAGAACATAACCATTAAGATGCAAAGTGGAAAGTGCTGACATTGATGGAAAGAACAGCTGGAAGAAAGAGAGATAGACAGAGAATAAAAGAGAGAGAAGGGAAAGTAAGAAAAAACTTGAACAAAAGGAAAGCTTTAGATGCTAATATGCTCAACTTCAATAACGTTTTAAGCTCTTTTCAAATGAAGTCTTTGGCCCGTATTCAGCAATAAGCTAATCACATGTAAAGTTAATACCAAATCCTTAATACCCAAATTGGTTATACAAGAATTATCTCTCAACTGAGGGACTCCTCAGACAATTTCCAGAGTAGGCAAAGTTTTCTCAAAACAGAAGCATGTCTCATTTATTGTCTGATCTTATTTTTTATCCGCTCTAATAATAATAATGATAATAACTAATACTTCTATAGGGAAATTCTTTCTCAGCAATCAACTCTGCATTAACTCTGCATTTCTCTTAAAACAGTGGGAACAGTGTGCTGTCCCTTATTGAGCTGCATGGTTAGAAGGTGGGGGTTAGGTGTTTTGCTCAACGGTAGTTTTGACATAAAATTTCTAGAGTAGGAATCGAACTGGTGATCATTTTCCCCAGCCCTCTACCATATCCGTTAGGCCATGGCTACACTTGAGGAAGTGCTGTAGAGTTAAGTTAATAATGATAATATTTCACAGAGCAATTCATTAGTACATGACTTACATTCACACTGTGAACTTGGTAAATAGTCTGTAATTAACTCGTAAGGTTAAATATGTGTAGATCATCTGTAACAAACTAGGCTAAATTCACTTTTTGGAACATTTACAGCACTGGGCAAAAGTTCTTATACAGAATGACTTGCAACTGAGCAGTTGAGGCTAACAGGAATTGCTCAAGAGCCCAGCAGTGGTGGGATTTTAACTTCTGACATTGATGTGAGTAGCCTGAATTGCCTGATGAAATGATGATAACCATGCCAGTCTACAATATAAACATCCTTTTTTAATAACCACTGAGTGTCACTTAGCCCACATCATAGTATTTTACACATTTTAATGACATTTGCCTTGTAATTACAATAAACCTCTAAAGATAAAGGCTCAGAAAGCACTAGCAAGATTCACATGTGTATTTATCTGGTGTCATGGACTAGATATATGACCTGTTAACTACTCTGGTATAACTCTCCGGAACCTGTGTCAAGAACAAAGTGCAAACGAGAAGCACAGCAGGTGCAATAAATGAAAACAAGGGTTTGATTGATTTATACTAAAAGCACAGTTGTTGAAGATCAAGGTCATCAGCACTGGCTGGCAGGACTAGTGGCGGCAGCACAAGGTGATGGATCCATGCCACAGCAATGTAAATACTGATAGCACTTTATCCACTGACACACAGAACTGACACTGCAACAAAAGATCCAAGCTTCTGGAAAGTTTCCCTTTCAATTTTATCAATATGAACTAAATCTAAATTGGTTTGGTAACTTCTTTGTCTATGAGATCCTCACCTCAACTTCCGGAGGCACTTGTTATTAAAAAGCTAAATAAAAAGCTGCTTTGGTCAGCATGTTATATTTATTTGCAGCTTTTGCAGTGTGAGACACCAGCTCATGTAGTACTATTTGTGAGGTGGCCATTGAGATGTCATCAGTAAATCTGGCATTGTTAATGGTACTTCCACCAATCCTGAATCCTCCAATAAACTCTTATAGTTCTCTTATAGAACTTGTTCTCCTATATTGTTGAACAGACATGGTGAGAGGTTATATCTTTGTCGAACTCATTTTCTTTTGCTGAAGCATGCTTTTATGTAAGTGTACTTACTAATGCACACTGTTGAGTTCTGAGCAGTTGGGGAAACACGTCTCAAGCATGGTTATTCACTGTTTTACATGCTATATCATGTTGAATACCTTAGTGAAATTGATTAAACAAAATACAGTAGCTGGTCCATTTCTTTGCTTTCTCTAGGATAATACAGATGTTTGTGGTCTGATCCCTTGTGGTTCTTCTACTAAATCCATCTAGTTCTCTGACAAACTATACTTTAAGCTTGGTCTGCATCCACTTCAAGATTATTTGCAACATGATCTTGCTAGTATGTAAGACCAGTTCGATGGTCCTGTAGTTGCTCCAGTGGAGTACGTCTCCTTTCCTAGGCAGTGGAATAAATACTGATTTTATCCAATCTTCTGGCAAGATTACAGTTTCCCCACACTTTCAGAAATATCTTATGGATCTTGTTCAGCGTCATCTCTCCTCCGAACATTCAGAGTTCAACGACTACTGTATGTCATCTGGATCAGGTTACTTTCTTATAGCTAATGGCTATGGCTAGCATGCCTTGCTTGATCTCTTACTTCAGAGGTGGTGGTTCTTTTTTCCTTGAACATCAATCTGTATGTTCACATCCTCTCTACTGTACAGTTGCTTTGTTTATTTCACAAATGTTTTTAAAGTGTAATTACACTTCAAGCAGACTGCATTTAGTAGACAATCCTGAGCACAGTTGCATTTTGGATGTCAAAAACAGAGTGAAAGCATTTAGGGGCTACATTACATCATATATTATGATCATCTTCTCACACTATACTGCACTTGGTTTCATTTACAAAACCTTGTTTCAATAAAGTGGTAAAGTTTTTGTGTTTTGTTTTTATTTATTACTAATAGATACAGTATGTATTTATGTAGTCTCACCAGTCCAGGTAAGTAATTCCTTGGAAGTTATATTAGTTCACTTTAAATGGGTTAAATAATAAAAAGGTTTATTACTTATATGTTTGATCGTTTGGAACATCATAGTTGTACAACAATTGATCTGGTAAAAATCTTGACTATTAATTGCGATGGACATGTATTATTTATGTAGGATTTGGAAATAGCTGCAATCATATGATAGCATTGTATCATGGATACTTGTGCCATTTTTTTAATTCTCCAATGGTCGTTGCATTTTCTTATATAAAGTATGGCATCATTCTCTCCCTGGTCAAACCAACCAAAGTTCCTATAAAGGGTGTGCACATTTTTATTCTTAAAAAAGTGTCCCCTGGCAGGGTATAAACCATAGACTCATTGCCAGATATAGTAGCTGTTTTATGATGTGCCATATATTTCACCAGTGGCTTTTTTTTTTACAAATCTACAATTCATATAAATTTTCCTAGCTCCTAAAAGTGTACACTATATGACATTCCTCAGTTTGTGCCAGGAACCCTCAACCTTAGGGTAGACCAATTTCTGGCATAGCATGTTATTAATATAAATGGTGTTTGGAAGATTATGGTACTAATATCACATGTGGAATCATGTGCTGTACATATGGACATTTTTATTTAGCTCTAAATGTTGATCTGTATGTGTTGGTTTGTGGTACACACACACACTTTCAATTTTCCCCAGATTATCTGAAGGGCATGTATGAAAAAATCAATATAACTATTTAAACTCATTTAAACTCAAAAGGAAGGCCATTGCACTTTCCAAATTGTTTTTTTTATTCAGAAAAGGTACACACAGAAAAAAGTCAAGTTTATTCCATTACCTAAAAGGCACTACATCGCAGTGGTATAGTCGGTTGTGCTGTTGCTTTACAGGAAGAAGCTACTGGGTCTGATTTATTGGTGGAGCATCTTGGGTCCTTTTTGAGTGAAGTTTGCATGTTTTCCCATGTGTGTGTCTCCACATGCGCCACAGTCCACAAAAACTGCAGTAGGCTAATTGGTGTCTAATTCTTCTTAATTGCGGTTAACTGCCCTTACATCTGACATGAGAATAGGAACCTCAATCAGTTTATTGTTAGCACACAGAACATATCTTTGAGCCAACCGTGGAAAAGCGAGGACAATCTATTTTACGACATACTACAGTATAACACTAAGTAATGTGATATTTATTTGCTAATTATTTAAATATAGATTACATTTTTATCTATTTAAAACATCTGTCCATATTCTCCTAGTAAGTTATTTATTTTATGTCTTGGAACAAAATGGAACAGTAATTGTCAGTACCATATCATAATTAAGTAATAACCTTAGAGGGTCAATTTTCTTTAAACTCATCTGCAGCTGAGTTTCCATGCTTGTTAGAGTTCATTCCTTTATTTCGGAGAGTAAGGGAATACTGCAGAGACCCCGTTGAGTTTATCTTCCTCATAAATGATGCATTAGTTGAATGGCCATTCTTTGGTTCTTTAGTGAGACCATTTCAGTGAAGGCCACAGGCTTTTTACCAATCTCAATCAGCCACTTTTAATTTGCCTGCTAATTAGCAGCCATCTGTGAGCCGTCACAGTCAGGATGTATGGGTCTTGGGAAAGTGGGGGAGAGGTGCAAGGGACTGTGACTGGGTTAGCTACCGGCTTGTACCCTGCTTTTTATGACTTATATAACACAATGACAGAAATCATGGTAAAATGTTTTACCTTGCTCTAACAAATACTGCTTCAGCCGTCTATTAAGTATATTAAATATTAATAATCAAATCAAATTTTATTTGTCACATACATAGTAATACACTGTATAACCTGCAGTAATAGGTAGGAAAGGTAGGGAATAGGTAGAATAGGTAGGAAAACAGAACTATCATTATCAATACATTGTTTATATATACACTATTAATTACATTTAAATACTACAAATACATCATTAGAAATACATTCCAGGTGTCTTATTATCATTGATAAAATGGCCCAATTAGTATCCACCTTACAATCTGCTCTCAAATATTCTATTCTGTTATCTGTTCACTGAACAGCGGAAGGCAACATTTGCCAGGATTGCTTGAACTGAGCAAACTGAACAACTTGTTTCAACAACAGCTGCAACTGTGGTCTGTTCCCATATTATAGTGTCATGTGTGTACAAATAGTGGAGTAACCATCAACAAACATTGAGGTGAATGTCACACAACAGCCGTGCCATGTGTGGTTGCTCTGAGAGATGATCGTCAAGCTAGTGGTGTGAATTAGAGGGGCTGCTGCAGCAAGCATGTGTCGACTTACCTATGGAGAATATTTGCTACCTTGTAGTAATCAATCAAAACAATTTGGCTAACCCTTTATTTGCCAATGCATGGTAACTGTATATATATTATACTTATATATTATAATTGTTGTCTTTATTATGCAATATAAATAATTAACATACCATGGTATAGTGGTGATAACATATTGTGTGAAGAAATATGTAAGTTGATGATGATGATTATTTATTATTATTATTGTTTTTTTAATATAGTTGTTGTATATCATTTAGGGCTATAAATTACTTTATTACTATGTGACCAAATACTGTAAATGACATGTTATAATTGTTATGATATTAAGTTTAGGGCATAACACCATAATCCTGTTAACAATTACTTAACAGAATGAAATGTATATGATCAATTATTTGATTTTAGAAAATAAATATAGGCATTTGAAGGCTTACTGACAAACATACAGAAATGCCATACGTAAAATTGAGCTGGAATAATTTGATATAATAATGTGTTATAAATATTGATTATATTGATAAATGATAAATTGATTATATTGATAAATGCACTTTTTTATAATGTTTTATCTCAAACCTGGGTGCTAGGAACTTCAGTTACATTCATCATTTTACATTTTAATACAAATTCTTTATAAAACATGTCACTGAACGATTGCCAGCAGATTAATGCCTCGCACATAAATGTCAGTACGCTGTTTGAATATAATTCGGAATGAGTAAGAGTAAACTTGAAGAAACACTGCTGGGAAATGAATAATTTTTGTTTTCTTTCAAGTAAAGCCTGCACTTCAATATAGAATAGTACAATAACAGTCAAGATAATAGGGACAAGATGTTACAACTTCAGCTTGAATTGAAAAAAAACATTATTTTCTACTTCAATAAATATTAAATTGGTTAAAATAGCAGATTCAAACACATAGTTAAACCAAAGAGAAACGCACATTGGCTAGCCCATTTTTAATAATATTAATTTATCATTCCTTATCTCCCGTTTAATCCGCACAGGTGTGATGGGCCAGCCGGTGCCAACCCATCAACTCTTTGTGCAAGGGCAGGAATAACCCCTGACAGGGAGCCACTCTATCTTATTGCATACATAATCCCAGTCACATACAATGTTACACTGAGGACCAAGAGTCATCCCACATGAGGCTCGAATCCAGGTCCTTCTTGCTTTGAGGTCAAAGCAATACCTCCTGCACCACGGTGCCACCCATTGTAATAATAATAATAAGAAGAAGAAGAAAAAGAAGAAGAATAACAAAGAGTTGGGTTCGACTGTAAACTGTATTTTTTAATTATGATTGTATAAAGCAGAGGAACCAACGACCATATGGGTGAGAGGCAGCAATAGTATATAATTTTTTGTAACATTGATGTTGGTACTGTATATTAAACAGAAAATATAGTTTACATGAAGGTTAAATTAGTGTCAGATTAAATATGCATCTAAATGCTGAATGACCTAGGGGCCATTATCTATCCATAAGGCTATTCATATGATGTTGGTTATTCATGATGGTTGGCTGTACGGGTATGCTATGTGAGATAAATAGACTGACTGACCATAACAATCTCTTGTAATTAAGCTTTTCAGAAATCTACCCAGTTAACTATAACATATTATCATGATATAAAGTAAATTCCACATCTATATATGTTAATTACTCCTTCTTGTATAAGCTGTATGCTAAGTCTCAAATGGTTGTTTTAGAAGAAATCTAATTTCTGCACTTCCTACCATTAACTAAAATCATGGTATTTTGTACATACATCCAAAACCTCTGTTGTTCAACCATGTTGAGATGAATGTAAAAGCCATAGTATATTTACATCATCTTTATTTTTTTTTCAAATCATTTACTGAGCCCTCGTGCCCTGTATATGTGGGCGCAATAATCCCGGAAACAGCCAGGCTTGCTAGAATAAAAATGTCTCATTATTGGAGACAAAAATGATGTATTGTTTTGCAGTGATCCATATTTCATTTAATGGGGACAAGTGGAGGCAAAGCATCCCAGCAAAATGACTAAAAGTATAACAGGGCAATTGGTTTGTTTTTGGTTTTCAAGGCATGAATTCCACAAGACCCTGAAAGTGTGCTGTGGTATCTTGCAGCAAGACCTTATATACTGACATGTAGCATATGTTAAAGTAACATATACATGAATGCCAAGACACAAGGATTTCCAGCAGACCATTGCAGAGCATAACACTACAAGCTTCCCATTTCACATCCTGGCTTCACCACTTAAGTAAAAAAGGCACGTATGGCTGGCAATCCATATGATATAATAGAAAACATGATTCATTCACAAGGTCATCATCTTCAGTTGCCTATCTGTTCAGTTTTTTTTTACGCTCCTATACCCATTCTAAGTGGTTTCAGAGGTAGGACAGGAGTCTGCTCGAGATCTGATCAGACTGAGATACACAGCCTCATATACATTACTGTGATACAGTGTGTGTTCTGATGTCTTTACAATTTCAGCTTTTGTAACTCTTCAGTAGATTGGACCAGATAAGCTAGTCATCAGTGCCCATGTGTATCAATGATGCTTAGCCATACATTTGGGTATGTACTAGCCACAACATACAAAGAACACCTCACAATGCCTGCTATTTTGAAGAAGCTATACATTTAACTATGTATAGCAATGCCTACTTCAAAAACCATTGTTATAGCTAGCTAGCTATTGCTTAATGACAACTGTAGGCATAGAATGACTACACATAGAATTACCAATATATAATTTTAATCAATTTCTTTAAATGATTATCATTTACATCAAATTCATACGCAGCCATATAGTTAAGCAGTCATAAGCTTTTTTGGTAATAGTTGATTATTAGGTACTATGCTCTGCTTTAATATACCAGTATTTAAAATAAGTTTGTTTGATTCTAATAAAAGGATCAAATTATCTATAATCATTCGTGCAAAACGAATACTTGTAAGTGGTAATACTTTTGCAGATTTTCTAATGCATTGATATATAGATACTGTCCCTTGCCAAGACAGTATATTGCCAAGTCATTCGCTGTAACGCTTTCAGCATTGAATGCCATCTGTCTTGTGTTGTTTGTAGCAGTCTTGCCCCTGACAATTCAGTCTATGTTGTGATGCTGTCTATCCAGGTTATTCTCAGTCTTCCATGTCCTCTGATTCTCTCAACAAATCAAAATTTAAACATATATGAAGCATTAATTGAGTCATTTGTCCATCATGTTATGGTGACCAGAGCTGTTAATAATGCACGAGATCAAAGCACAACAAATAATTAATCAGTGTATTTTTTAAAATATATAATTTTTTTTCTTTGATTAATCAATCACAATTAAAGCATGACATTTGACAGCCCGAAAACTACTGTCACATGATTTTGTGATTCATGTGGCATCAGCCACTATTAAAGATCAGATACCGATACTGAACACCTGCCAAATTGCTCCCAAATAAATTGCAACTAAGCTGTTGTAATAATAATTGGTGCATTGTGGAACAGTGAGCATGTTTGGCATTCTTGCAGAACAGGATGTTTTCTCAACAAAGAAGTGAGTAGGATTAAAGAAAGATCATATCACCAAAATATTATATGTCTAGAACAAAATGTTCATCCGGTGGCCTAAAATGTCATATTTAATCTTTTGCATTATATGCAAATATTAAAAAGCAAATGGCAGGAGCTTTCAAAGTGCAGTGCATATCCTTTATATGTGTATACAGTATGTGTTCAGAAGCACGTCTGGGTTTTTTAACTGAACAGTGTAATTAAAAAAAGTAAATGACTGCAAAGCCTTGCACGTAAAATCACTTCCTGTGTCCTCGGGTCACACAAATGATTCATTCAAGAGCCTGCAGCTGCCCTTTAGATAAATGAAGACTTTCACTAGCCTACATGCTTATAGACAGTTACATGCATGAAAAGGTCTATTTTGTTTGAAAACGGAATTAGACAGTGTAGATGAAAACTCACAAATGTCTTCTTCTTGGATTTAAACATGGCCTTATGCTTTGTCTATGAATTCCTCATCTGTGGTATTTTGATGATAAATTTTTCTATATCCTGGGTTTATTTTTTTCAAGTGCTATTATTCATTAATGTACAGTATGACCTTGATATACATCTAGCTAAATGTATATTTGAAAGATACCATATCGTTACAACAACACTAAACCTTAACATATCATTATTTCTAAAAGTAAAACAAAACAGAGTAAAGAATCTAAGCAGCAAGAGCAAAAAATTGTGCTGTTATTTAATTAGAGCCATTCGTTTACCACCCAGATTTGCATTTCTGGATTCAAACTAAGCAAAAGCACTGAATAATACAACAGACTCAAATGTATATTGCCATATGCAGGTAATAGAAGCTAATAGCACCAGCATTTATAAATTACTATTTTAGGCTAATAGCGTACGCTATGTCTATTGTAGTGCACAGCACACCACCTGCTAGTATTCATGTTATCAGAAAGAATGAATGAATAATACAACAGACTCAAATGTATATTGCCATATGCAGGTAATAGAAGCTAATAGCACCAGCATTTACAAAGACAGAATATGCGGGTACAAATGGTGGAATATATATTTTTATGTAGCTTTTGGCAGAAGTAAAACATTTATTTCTACTCATCACATTTTGTTACACGACCACAGGGAAAATAAAAACATACTTTGTTTAAAGATTCTTATATGCGGACACTATATAGTTTGCACTGTTGCCAGCCAATTTTACAGCAAATATAAGTATTAAATTATGTATGAACGTGTGAATCATTTATTATAAAAATCCTCTATAAAAAAAGGCATCAATAAAGCAGATCCAATAACCAGTTCCAATAAAACTTGCCATAAATGATTGTCTTCCACATTACAGCCTGTAATAAGTCTCAGGGCAGCATAACCCTAATGTCATAACCTCTCCATTATTTGATTTGAATTTGACCTCACTTCCTGAGAAAGTACATTCTTTGTAGTATAATGTGATGTGTTGAATTAGTATGCTAATGGGACAGAGACTTGTCTCTAAATTTAAGTCTGCCGTAGTGGTGCAGTGAGCTTATAACTCATAGACTGTAAACTAGTAAACTTGTTTTAAAGCATAAATAATGCAAAAGTGCTGCATATGCGATTATTTTTATATGGCTTCGCTCAATGAAATATTGCCACATTCCATGGCAGGGGTCAGAAAATAAGAAGACAAGGCTAACACAGTGTGACCTCAGAGTTATATGGTTCTATCTGTTATCCTGTCTACACCCTTATAGTTTCAAAACACAGATACTGCATCTGAAATGATTCGACTCCCTACACACCGTAAACAGTGCTTTTATGAGTACACTGCATCCTTTATGAAACATTGGACACTAAACTTATCCAGGGCACTGTGAGAGTTCACAGGAACATAATGACATCTGTTATCTTTTTCATAAACAGCTACACTATGTAGCACAATATAATAAACTTCATCAGTCTTGTGGCTTTCATTTACACCAATTAAAAATAGGTAAACTGTGAAAAATAAAAAAAGTGAAATGTAAAGCTATACATAATATAATATGTATATTATGCCACTAAATACCTGACTATGACACAATTAGACGATGAATTTTTTAACACACACTATAGCCCAGAAAAGAAGTGCTGCTATTCCGTGCTATAATTTCTATTATAAATGTGAACTTATAAACTATACACCTACATAAAGTGGATTAAAAACCTTTGTTCAGTACTGTGCAAATGTTTTGACACCCTATTATTTTATAGAAAATGTTTCTCTAAATGTTTTTTTTACACAAAGTGTATTTTATAGAAAGTGCATCACTAAGTTAGTACAAAAATATAATTATAATAATTAGAATTTAATAATTATTAATTTGGTTCCCCCACATTTAACATTAAATATTAGTTCACGCATCACTGTTTCTATTGCTATGCAAAAGAATCTATTGAACTTAATCGATAAGACAATATACAATATGTTAATCTTTAGTTCAGTCAGTGCATACAAAGGAAAGCTTTGTGCAGACTGCTCAAACCTAGAGGAGGTAAAGTTAGCCCCATTGCCATCTAACAATGTCTTGCTTATGCTAAAACATAATTCTCAAAATTAACCCTAGGCCAAGTTAAATTTATGTTTATCTAAACAATGAAATATTATGAGTAAATTTATTTACAAAGAAGCAGATTGTAAGTCAATAAAACAGATTTTTTCCAGTGGAAATGTTAAGATAACTATCAGCTAGCTTATTGTTAGCTATCATTTCATCCAAATTCAATGATGACATAAAAACTACAGTACTGACAGTTCAACAATACTGTATTGTAATGCCATGAATGAGGCCAAGTCCACTCTGATAATATTTATTGATTCCTTTTTGTGATGTGAAATTGCATGCAGTGCATGAACTGAATACTTCTGTAGCCCATTTTAGGCTACTAGCGTACGCTATGCCTATTGTAGTGCACAGCACACCACCTGCTAGTATTCATGTTATCAGAAAGAATGAATGAACACATAAAAAATAATTTAATATATAAAAAATAAAAAAGTATAAAATGCCTCCAAAAATGTTATTGGGAGTTTAGTATTTTAGAGGGTCAGCATTTTCTGTATAAAACAGGGCTTGGACTGTAAAAATATTTGCTCGAGAAAAATGAATCTTCTGTGTGGCATAGTAGAAAAAGTTTGTCAGCAGAGTCGAAGGTGTTGGAAATGAGCTACCATAATACCCCTAAGGAGCCTGTGCCATTAAGGTGCAGATAGCTTGACTGCAGTTGTGTGGCCCTCTTTCAGTTCTCCCTGTAGCATCCCCCTCTCAAAAAAATGGCTATTGCCAGCTCTGTAAATCATGCATTAAGGAGTGTGCATTAATACAGTATCGAATTTAAAGCTAAAACTGAACTCTAACCTTTTACGTTAAGAGAAATTGATTTTCACACATCATTAGCCTGTGAAAAATCAGCCTCTACAGAGACAAATGCAAATTTATTCTGCTTTCAGCGTGTAGCCATTATTAAACAGCACATCGGCCATTTAGCAAATCTTAAACTTCAGCAGACTTTGACGGCTCTCTTTTGCTCCCAAGTGTTCATTAGTGGTTACAAATACACAATTAGAACTTTTTCTGAAACTATTGACAGTGGTAAACTTTGTTTTGGGCCCCAGAAATAGCAAAGATACAATATACACCATATCCTAAACATACTACTTACTGAAATTATCCAAAAATCTTAATGAATCTAGGCTGCACGGTGGTGCAGTGGAAATTGCTATGGCCTCACAGCAAGAAGATCCTAGGTTCGAGCCCTGGGTGTGGCAGCTTGGGAAATTTTTCTATGTTCTCCCCGAATTCATGTGGGTTTTCTCTGGGCACTGAGGTTTCCTTCCACATTCCAAAGTCACGGTATCTCTAAATTGCATGTTAGTGTATGAATGTGAGTGTGTGCGTCCTATGATGGATTGGTGCAGGGTTGTTCCTTCCCTCGTGCCCAGAGTGGCCAGGTGGGCATCAGTTTCCCCTACAATAAATTACAATTAAGTGGTTATAGAAATTTTATAAACTAATTAATTAATTAATTAATGTGATGAGTCACTCACAAGTTTTGGAGACAATGTAACACTTGTAAAACAGTGTTTAGAGAAAAAAAGAAAGAAGTGGATTAAAAAACACAAGTAATCAGAAAAATCAGTATATTTTTAAAAATTTGGGGTTAATAATACAACAGTTTACCAACACATTGGCTTGATACAGTTTGCAAAAACATAGAGCAAAAACAAGGTTAGTCCTAAAATGTCAATAATCCAAAAACTAGAGCAAAAAAGTCATAGTAATATGCTTAAACTAGATCAAAGACAATGCATAAGCAACACACAACACAACGTACTTTGATGCAATGTTGATCTGCAGGGATCCTCATTCTAAGCAGTCATTTTAAACCTTGGGGAGCACTGATCTAGGGGCTCTCAATAGACTGCAGGTGTGATGGAATTACTGAAAGAGAGGATGCCTGGGCAGTGTAGTGACTGATATCTGCCTCTGGCTGTCATTGAACGCCCTCCAGTGGCCACGGATGTGACAAAAATGCATCATTTGAAAGTTCAATGGAAAAAACCAAGAGTATGCATTGAGAATGAAAGTGTAACGAAACTCAGGAGGACACACAGGATGAGGCAGGATGAGGCAGAAGTAAACACAGAGAGGTTCTTTTTAATAATGATCCTTTTTCAGAATAAAACAACAAATAAATAATTTTGAAACAATGAGAAAAAAAAACAGAACCCGAAACTATACATAACCTGGCGAAACACATAGCATGAAACTTAGCATAGGTATAGACTAACTATCTCTTTTAGTTTAACTTTCAATTTTAATGCCGCACCCCGAACTGAACAAAAACTCAACTTAAATAACCTAGTAAATTAGTGCGCCGAATTGCAACTAGCTGACCTTCATTAGTTCATGTAACTGCCCCATAACATCCATAAACAAGAGCAGTCACATGTTGCCGCTAGTTTGCCATGTTCATTAAATCCCCCCAGGTTGCCAGAGTTTCCGGGTTCCTCCGGGAAGCTAGTAGAATATTTAAAATGATTAAATATAATCATGTTAACATTCTTGGGTTGCTACGTACTGTATATTTCTTTCTCTATTTCCTTTTCCCAGTGTGACAGTAATTATTGGCAGCATGGTATGCAGCCTTGTTTTGTAACCTGTATCGAGTGCCCAGGGCCCCTGCTGTAATTTAAATAAAGGTTTGAAAATCTGACCGGCTTATTCAATTATTCTTAGTTCCTGTTTAATACAGTATGAACTGATTATCTGCTGAGGAAACGAAATATGATTTAATACCCATCCTACCTTAGAAAGCCTATTAAAAACCAAAGTCTTTAAATCCTCATGTAAAGAGAATTATTTTTACCTCTGGAAGACAGTTATGTGCAACTAAAATATATATATATTTATATTCTTTTCTGTTTGAGCAACATAAGCCACATTTCTCTATCAGTAAGCCAGAGTATTGCAGCCTAAACTTTTTAAGTGGTGTAAATCCATGCAAATTCATTCAAGTCAATTTATTCGTAACAGCAGAGGATTGTATTGGTATCTGCCTTTGTGACAGCAGCTGAATGTGAGCACACATGATTAACTAAAGCTTCTTTAATATATTCCTATTGGTGATAGAGAAATGCACACACACATACTGTATATATGCACATGTATTTTTGGTAGTAATTTGTGGCTTTATGCATTTTTTTATGAGTTCACCTTCTTGTACAGGCTTATGAAGGTTATTGTCATAATGTGTTTCATTACAGGTCATCATTCAATTGTAATCGGCAACTTCATTTTCATATAATAGACTCCAAGCGAATATAACTGATGGGGGAAAAAATGCAGTCTGATTACTTTCCATTACGTTATTATTACCTTACATTATTTTTTTGTTCTTCCAAAATCTCATTTTATGCCAGATGCACTAGAGTATTCTTTGCCTATTTATTTCTTTTCTGGGAACATTTATTGTTTAAAAATGACTCTTAGAAATCTTGCTTAATACATTAAAATGTAATTTTACAATTCATCATCTCATGTTTTAATAAGTCTTTATTAAACATCATATTTTGTTAGCGCTGTTGTAATCCTGTTACAGTATATACACTCAAGATGAATAAAAAGAATCACTGTGAAAGATTCATCATTTGAACCATAATACAACTTTCATTCATTTATTTATTAATTATAGCGATGTAATATCAAGCCATGTCATTGTTGCGGTAAGGTCAAGAATGGCAATGGGCATACTGGTGATGGTCAAATTTATAAAGATATGGAAAAACAAATCAATTAGCACAAACACCAAGCTACGACTTGCTCTGGCCAATAGCCATATATGGATGTTAAGACCAGACACTGAAAAAAGAAGAAGAAAAACATATTCTTGACAACAATTTTTGAGTACCTCATGGACAAAAATGATGACCACTGAGAAAGATAGCCAGAACAAAAAGTAGTTACAGAACCACCTAATCCTATTAAAATACGATAGTCATATGATGATGATTGCACATGACAACATTAAAGGAGGTGTAATGACAGGACTGGTGGGGGGGAGTTAGAAGACAGGGAAGACAGAGAATATCCTGGATTGACAACATTACATTGTGGGCTAGATTATTAGGATCCATATTGCTACAAGCAATGCGAGACATAGGGCATTGGAGAAAGCTAACTAAAAAAATAAATGAATCCTGAAACAAATATAACCAAACATACATTATATGGGTATATATGGAAATAAACAAATATACATATCATTGTATGATCACTTGATTAACTTGATGAAACACTGATAAATCTTATTTACCTGTTTAATACACAGCAGAAGCCAGCACTTACCAGCTATGGGTAAATGGAACAGCTTGTGCGACAGACAGATATTTATAGTACAGAGGTGTGGTGCAAATGTTTCTACAGCACATGTGGACTGTTTCCATACAGCGTTATCATGGACGAACCAAGGCTGGAGCTACTGTCAGCCAAACAGCCAGCCAAAGGTCACACACCAGCAGGCCATATGTGTTTGATCTGAAAGAGAAGCGTCAAACTAGCAAGGTGAACTTGTGAAAATGCTCTAGAAAGGCATGTGATAACTTGAATATGGACCAAAACTTTTTTAGCCAGGTGTTACTAATCAATTATTCAGTGTAATACATATTTACATAATCACTACATCTTATTTTAGTTAAGGTTGTGATAGATCCAGAGCCTATCCCCGGAACACAGTGCATGTTGCAGGAACACAATCATTGACACTAGTACTTTGTGGATCAGTATGCACACATTTTCATAACTTGGGGCAATTTAAAGGCAGCAGTCTATAAGGTCACAGTGCATCTCTCTTATCTTCCTAAATAGAGTAGTAACATTTATCCAAACCTAGCAAATTAGAATTTAAATAGTAAATAACTGCAGAAGACTTTTCAAAGAAGCAAATATTATTTCTATCATGAGGCTATTATCTGACATGTTAAATCTTTTAAGAAAAAAGACTGAGAGTGCAGGGCCATAGCCACATGGTGCAGGGGTCTGCCATCCCCACAGAGATTAAGCCCTGTTCACTCTTATCTGTCCCTCAAATGAAAACTCTGGGTTGAATACCCAGTTGCAACTACTTTTCTGCTGAGACAACTAGCATGCCCTATAGGAAATACTCTGCAGGCATTACCTTCAGGAAACACACTGCATTTAAATTGGCTGTTTGTAGTAGGGGTGGTCTAGGGGGAACAGGAAGTTCATGTGCTCACAGTTCACGTTGCTAACAGTGATTTTTTTTAGACCCTTTATTATGGAATATTTTGAAGTTGTATGTGTGAACGGGAGCACCCACAAAATTCATCTTATCCTACACTAATAAATGTTCTAAGTCAGTGCATGTGTGAGGGCAGCAATAAGTGTTCCGGAAAATACCTGTTGATGACGTACAAGGGTTAGACAATGAAACTGAAACACCTGGTTTTAGACCACAATAATTTATTAGTATGGTGTAGGGCCTCCTTTTGC
>JAOUQT010000029.1:3140539-3151728 GCA_025769995.1 Xyliphius kryptos
ATGGACCAAAAGCTGTCTGAGGTGAAAGCATGGGGCGAAGATGAGCAACGTTACTTAGGTGGAAGTAAGCAGACTTTGCGATAGAGTGGATATAAGTCTTAAAAGACAAGAGAAGCTCAAATATTACACCAAGTTTTCGAGGGTGCAGAATGAGAGGATAGCACAAACCGACACTTAATCAGTGCCAGTGTTGTGTTGTATAAAAGTGTAGCCTCATTGCAAGAATAAAGTAGACAAATGTCATTAAAATGAATTACACTGAGAAGAGTAGATAGGAAATAGGGGTCAGCAGCAGATAAATTTCAGTATGAACATAGCAGTTTGGGATGGGACTTGGGAATAGGTAAGGAGGCGCAGAACGAAATACACAAGTGGTCAGATAGGCCAGTAGGGTGCTGTTTACGGACAATGCCACTGCTGGAACAGATGACATAAATGGATTGAGTCAAAGCAATATAACAGACAAAGAAAATCAGATGCAACAACAGACCCAGTGCAAAGGGGGATAATAAGATCCCCAAGAACAATTTGGGAGGGGGACAGTGAACTAATAACTGTCAGAACTTCACTATGTTCAGAAAAAAAAAAAACTTGGACATTACAAACAGATAAACTGATATCTGGACTACACAGTACAGCCAAACCACCACCCTGACCAGAAGATCGAGCTGCTGTAAATGGTGTAAATCAAGGAGGGGTTGCTGCATTTACATGGATGAATTTACCAGGTTTCAGTCAGAAAACTCAGATCGACGTGATGGTCGAAAATGTAATCCTGGAGAATTGTGGCTTTGTCTGTAAGTGAGCGGATGTTGAATAATCCAAAGTTGAGAGGCAGGGGCGGGGGTGAAGATTAATGAGCGGGTTTTGAATCCATGACTAGAGGAATCTTACATAGAACACTGAAGTATTTTCCACTAAGCAGTCTGTGTCTGCATCTCCTAGATCCAAAAGCTGTAAGATGAACTTTAGGAGAGCAGGCAGTGTATGAAGAAGCAGTAGGGGAAGCAGAGTGAGTGGGTCAGTGTCTTTGACCGCAATGTATGTAATGTTTTCTTGCAATCCTCAGAGATTGACACAGCCGAAATGCAAGATATCAGCACAATATTGCACAACATAATAATTCATAACTGCATGCAGCTCCACGTCACAGGCTTTGAATAGCAGTCAAGAAAACACAAGAAAGTAGCATGTACAGGGCATATACGAAGCCGATTTAGCCGACAAACAACCTTTTTCGAACTAGACAATTGAGTAGCAACACCAGTAACCATGAGATGAACAGAAATAAATTCCCTCACCACCTGGACGCTGAGAGACCAGGCAGTATGTAGAAGGCTCGCAGATTAATTGTGCCGCAACCTGACCTTAAATGCCGGCAAAGCTAACTGCTAACAGTAGGAGTGGCTCAGCAATGCATGCAATAGCTGCTTTAGTAGAAACCATGCAATCGATAAACTGCACAGTAGAAGTTCGGAAAAAGGTCACAGTGCAGATGGAAACAGTTTTAGGTAGCACAGAGAAGAGAAATTTTAAATGAATTCAGCGAGAAGCTTTAGCGATGGAATCACGCAGAACTCATCACATCTGTTTAAATTTCTGTCTTGAGGAAGATGTTATAAGTCTATTCAAATATGCACTATAAGTCTAAATCACTGCCACAGTGAACTGTGCTCTGAAATCTCAGCCACTTTATGGAATGACTTGTTGATTGTGCCACATTGCGGACAAAAATATTTATATCTATATAGATTATAAACGATATCAGTATATATATTGCAAGTGCAATATTGATCATCCTTTACATTTATATTAGCTTATCGAACAATATTGCACTTTCATTATATATAAACTACGCAAGTGCAATATTGTTCAATATGCTTATATAAATTTAAAGGATGAATGTACTTTCTTCCCTTTAGGCATATGCACTAAAACTGGATTAGGATGGCAGGTTACATATGATCACTGAATAGTGCCCCAGTTAGTGATTACATCGCAATCCGTGACAAAGGACTTCTGCATAGCAGAACATTTACCGGTTTTGTGTAATTGAAGTGACTTTATTAAATTTGATCATGGACAGATAGATGAAACCTGGATATATATAGTGCAAGTTTCACACTTGTGGGCTCTATAGCTACTACGCTTCTTGGACCAAATGTTAGCGACTAGCCAAGTGTGGTGGATCAGAGCAAAGAACATCAAACATGCAAGGCAAACTGGCGGAGCTTATGCATCAGACGCGAACCGATATGTATATAGAAGATGTTTGCCACGTTGTGGAGTCCATTTGCCAATGTCTGCATATTGTAATGAATTAAAAAATAACTAACTTGTTAATAACAGTCGTTCCTAGAGCAAAGAAGTTCTAGTTTCATTTAATGTCATAGGCTATCATTTCTTTGTGATGGCTGGCTATATAGATTTGCTCTGTGGTATAGAATTAAGCTTAATGCACATCCAAATCTCTTTTCAGATGTTTCAGCCCCTATTGAATGCAACCCTTGTTAGTAATGCTCCTGCATTTCTCCAGCAGTGTATGCTTTACCAACTGAGCTCTAGTTCTGATTTTGGATGTGCACATTAAGTGCATTATGTAAAAACTTATTTTTAAATCTAATAAATCAATTAAAACAAAACACTGTGATTATTAAAGTGACAATAATAACAATTCCTGGTGACTCTAATGATGTCACAGCTTACCCTGTAGTTTATGCTTAGTTTGTGTGTCTGTAATGTGTGTAGAGTGGCATATGTCTCCCAGTTGTGTGTGTGTGTGCTTGTGTGTGTGTCACAGAGATCTTCTGTGAAAAGCGGGCCATGTCCCTCATCCACTGGCTGTGTTTTCCTAACCCCCTGTGTGCCTGCATGTCCTAATACCGAAACCCTGGAGCTACACACATACAGTAGCAGAAACACAAAGTGTGTCTCCAGTTTATTTCTCTGTAGTTCTCACAATCGATCACTGAGTTATTTTCCACTATCTAGATATTATTGTTTTACATCATAATCTTGGCAAACATTTCCTTTTTTTTGCCAAATTTCTCTTCAACAGATTTCTCCCTATTTCGGTGTCTGTTATCTGTACCAATTTCCCTACATAATTTAATCCTTTTTATCATGCTAGCTTTTGTTCATAATATTTTTTTAATCAGCGTTCCTTAATCAAAAAGCAGCAACAAGACACTGCGATTAGATTTTATTAATACATTTCCCATCAATGTTAATACTAGAAAAACTGGCTGAAAAAAACTACAAAATAAAGCCGTTATGATTTTACATGGACGTTAGTGGATGCACATTTCAGTACTTTATTTAAGTATAAGAGGATATATTTTTCTCAGTCTACATCAGTTTAAGAATATGTTAGTGTAAAATAATAATTTCTCTCAACAAACTCTCAAATATACAGTATATTAAGGTACCATTAAAGTCTGTGAAGAAGTATTGATCAACTGGACTCTTTCACATATTTGATTGTGCTGGTAAAGTTAAGTCAAGAATGGCCTGGCTGGGATGGTCAAATTAAGAAAGATAGGACAGAAGAAAGCATTGGTCTGGCTACTAGCCACATATGGATATGAAACAGGGACAGAAAAAGAGAAATTCAGATTTTTTAGGGAAAAAAACCCATCTGGACATTTTTACGGATCTGTTGGTTGAAGATGATGGCCTCTGAGCAAGTCTCCAAGATTTCCAGAATAGAAAAGGAGTTTCTCAACAACATTATATCCTGCAATTTACGTTACTGCAATCACGTGATGAGGCTCAGAAAATGTAGAAGCATAACCCTGGATAGACAACATTAAGACATGGTCTGAGTTATCAGGGGCTAGACTTCTACAAGCAACAATAGGGATCATAGAACGTTGACTAATCCATGCAGCCAACCATTGCAAGGTGATCATGGCATATTATACTGCAATACATGACATGAATCAAATTTCGATGTTATATTTAATAAGTCATGAAAAGTCTATATAAATCTGATTTGAGACAAAGACTAATTGATTTTAAATAAAATTTTATTTAATTAATGAATTACATTAATTAAATTTTTTTGCAAATGGCTCAAATCTTCTGCAAGAGGGTGTGTAAATGCTTCGTCCCATTTGCTTTCTAGATTATTTTCTGCCATCTTTGTTAAGAATAAAGATTCAATGCCTTATAGTTTCCTTTCATTCAGATGGTCTGATTTAGGAATATGCACAGGTTTATTTATCGGCTGTGGTAATGAAAAATCAGCTGGCCAACACGTCAAAGCCATGTAGCTTAGTAGCTTTATCATACGTACTAATGATTCATTTCTTTTTATTATGTACTATTGACTCTCTGATGAACATATAATCATGTATCTACAGACTATTTACTTTTCTTTCAAATAATTGATTAGGTTAAACTTAGTATCTATACATGGATGAAGTCTTTTGCCAAACAAGCAGGTTTAATTTAGCGCTATTAAACTCTATTCTCCATCTTTTGCATGCTTATGAAGACTGTGATTGGCTAGTGCTGCTTTTGGCAATAAACGGATTGTAAATAATCAGTAATGTCAGCGCAATCTTGGATCACAGTGTGTTTGCAATTTCACTTGCAACAAATTTGCAATGAAAAAGCTCTTCTGTTAAACAGCTCAACATGCACCAGCACAGATGTTTCCATTTCTGACCCGGAAAATTTAAATAGCAGATGACTGCAAATTAGCAATATGGAAGCGTTATACCAGCACTTTTTTTCTAGCAACTATTTTTCCCTCTGTGTTTGTCTTATCTCTCAGTGTTACTCTGTTTTGTCTTATTTTTTTTTAACTTTATTTAACTGTGGGGGTCTTTACATGCATTCATAGCTGTAGTGAACGAGTGTATATGCTTTTGCTGTCATGTGTTTTATTGCAAAAATCAAACCAAGATCAATCCCGTCAGGCATTTTATAACTTTAATATGAAATGGCAATGAGAAATGGGAAAAAATGGGGCATGTTGCAAATAAGCCCTATAATCAGGTAATACAGTGTGATACAGTGCATTATTTTTTTATTAATTATTCTCTGCTTAATCCACATGGGGTTGCAAGCCACTTGGCACTTGGTGGATCTGGGTGCAAGTATATGAACCATAATAGACAGGGCACCATTCCATTGTAGGGCACACACAGTCACACACTTATTCACATACTAAGGACAATTTTGGAGACACCCATTAAACTAATGTGCAGGTACAAACCCGATTCCAAAAAAGTTGGGGCAAAGTACAAACTGTGAATAAAAACAGAATGCAATCATTTACAAATATCAAAAACTGATATTGTATTTACAATAGAACATAGACAACATATCAAATGTTGAAAGTAAGTAATTTGAAATTTTATGCCAAATATTGGCTCATTTGAAATTTCATGACAGCAACACATCTTAAAAAAGTTCGAATGGTGAAATAAGGTGCTGGAAAAGTTAAAGGTACAAAAAAGGAACAGCTGGATGACCAATTGGCAATAGGTGACTATTATAACATGAATGGGTATAAAGAGCATCTTGGAGTGGCAGCGGCTGCCAGAAGTAAAGATGGGAAGAGAATCACCAATCCCCCTAATTTTGCGTCGACAAATATTAAAGCGTTATCAGTAAGGATTTCAACGGTGTAAAATTGCAAATAGATGATAGATCTACAGATCATCATCTACAGTGCATAATATTATTGAAAGAATTAGAGGATCTGGAAGAATCTCTGTGTGTAAGGGTCAAGGCCGGAAAACCATACTGGGTGCCCGTGGTTTTCGGGATCTTAGACGGCACTGCATCACATACAGGCATGCTTTTGTATTGGATATCACAAAATGGGCTCAGGAATATTTCCTGAGAACATTATCTGTGAACACAATTCACCAGGCCATCTGTCGTTGCTAGCTAAAACTTCAAAGAAGAAGTCAAATCTAAACAAGATCAAGAAGATCAGACGTCTTTTCTGGACTAAGGCTCATTTAAAATGGACTGTGGCAAAGTGGAAAACTCTTCTGTGGTCAGACGAATCAAAATATGTTCTTTATAGAAATGAGGGATGCTGTGTCATTGGGACTTAATAGGAGGATAACCCAAGTTGTTATCAGCGCTCAGTTCAGAAGCCTGTATCTCTGATGGTATGGGGTTGCATTAGTGCATGTGGCATGGGCAGCTTACACATCTCCAAGGACACCATCAATGCTAAAAGGTATATCCAGGTTTTAGAGCAACATATGCTCCCATCCAGACAACGCCTCTTTAAGGGAAGAAATTGCATTTTCCAACATGACAATGCCAAACCACATACTTCATCAATTACAGCATCATGGATGTGTAGAAGAAGGGTCCGGGTACTGAACTGGCCAGCCTGCAGTCCAGAAAGAAAACATTTGGCGCATCATAAAAAGTAATATACGACAAAAAAGACGTAAGACAATTGATCAACTAGAATCCTACATTAGACAAGAATGGGTTAATATTACTATCCCTCCACAGCAGCAACTTGTCTCCTTAGTCCCCAGACGTGTATTTTGGCCCAACTTTTTTGGAATCGGGTTTGTACATAATATACATAAAATATCACATTAATTTGTAAAGTAAAATTTGTTAAGAATCATATTTTTATATCCTATATATATTTACAGAATGTTCACAAGTCTCCATTTAAACCATTGCTTCTCTGGACAATTTTTATATACATGCCATCACATATTTTAATAACCAGTGATAAGACTCATTTTTTTCGTTATTCTGAAATAAAAATATAAAAAAAAAAACACTTAGAAAAACTTTATTCATTAACAAATGGCAACCAAAATGATATAAAAGATATACAAAATAATTAGTACTCAAAGGGGCCAACTGATTTACTTTTAAAAATTCTTCTTTTATCAAAAAATTGTAAAATCTTTATTGTCGGATGCTTTAAACTAGGGTTGGTTTAGAATTACAACAAATTTCTTTTTTTTATTTCACCCCTTATAAAATATGATCTGCATTAAAATTATTTAAAGCTTTTTAGGGACTGCACAAATTAGCTTTTCATCATATGTTCTATAAAACAAATTTGTCCTTTGTTTGACATTTTGTTAAAGTTTGGTATAGGATTGTATAGGATTCGCGGTGTATTTTTTAGTAATTTTTCACACTATCGACGTCAGTGTACCTCAGTCTCAACATGTCATGCAGCAATGACACATTTATTTCTCTGGAGACGTCCAGGGCTTTTGCTGTCTGGCCTTTTCAAAAAATCGACTGTGTGCAATGTGTCTGTACTTGATTATGAGCTTTCTCGACTATATATATTTGACAGTAAGGTGCAGGCTTTTCTTGTGCATTCCCTATAAAAGAGCACTCTAATTTACTTTGACTTTTATTTTTATGGTCATCATGTGGACACAGAACCTCTGAGCTCCAAAACCATAGCTCTGGTCTACACTTTTGATCTATCGAGCTATTGATCTGATAATAATTCTGTGAATGACTAAATGCCACTCTGTTTGTGTTCTTCTGACAAGCCTGTAAAAGAACAGAATCCTTTTTTATGGCTAACTTTTTTAGCTAACAGTGGTGCTAATAGAGTTACCATGGAGTCTACAATTAAATGCTGGATAAACATTAAGTTTATCTAAGTTTATGCTATGCCACATTGGATAGAAATCTGCAGTGTAATTAATATTTTTTTTTATATATTTTTTACATTTCTTTTTCTATATTAAAGAATATAAACTATTTTTAATAAAGTATCAGCTGAGTACATAGAACCCAAATTACAAAAACATTGGGACACTACTTAAAAAGGAATTAAATCATTTGGGAAACCACAGTCTGTTCAGAGTATTAAATTGACTAAACATATGAGACATTTTACTCTAAAGATTCTAAAGCTTTTGACAGGCTCAAGAATGCATTTACTACAGTCCCATCCTCAAGAAACCATATCCCACACAGTCATTTGTGTGGCACCAAAGAACAACAAAAATATGAAATTTCAGGAAACTACGTTACCCAAGAAGAAATTACTTTCCCACCTGTAGCTAATTAGCAACAAGCTTCTATACATGTCTATATATTACACATTTCTTGTTATAATAAAATCCATAAAAATACAAATTTTAAAACATTTTGATACAAATGCACAAAAAAAACCATGATGTTCAAAGTCACTTAAATAACCTTTCTTCCCAAATCTGATGCTTGATTTGTACTTTGGTAAGTTGTCCTGACCACCTCTGCATTAAGTGTTACACGATTTGTGTGGCTGGTGAGAGTAATTGGTCATGTGTTGTAGTACACACAGTAAACAATAATAATGATTATCTGCGAATCCATTTGTACCGCCTCCCTGATGCATGCCTTTAAATAGTGCAGTCATTATGATACATTAAATAAAATGCAAACAACCAAATGCTGCTACAGCTTTCATCTTTGCTTTCAGAACCTATTGTTTGTCACCTACAGTACATCTAACTTAATTATTCTCAAAGTAAAGTATGCAAAACTTGTTTTCATTCTCAGCATCTTTTTCTGACATATTGAGTAATCATTTCATTTAAATGATTTTACTTTATTTGGAGTTAATATCCATGTTGATGCAGTATTAAAGAGTCTTCACAAGCATATTCATAATAATCTGCAAAATAATTACACACACACACATTGTCCAAACCAGATTAATAGAATTCAAGTGCTGACCACAGCAAAATATTAATCTTCTGTACTGCAAGTCACCATGCCCTTGACTAGTTCCACATTGGCATGGTAACCAACCAGCTTTTGAAAAGAATTTTCATTACTGCTTTACTGGGGATATACAATGTATTAATGTTATTCATATACACATACTTATATTTGGTTGGTAAAATATCACTGATAATAAGCATCTAGAAAATCCCAGTGATCTGAAGCAAAAACAGAGTTGTCGTTTCTTTGTAAGAGTATACACTCAGCCAGCACTGTATCAGTCTATTAAGCTCCATATATAAGTCTACCCGTGCCAGTCCACCTCGCTAATTTGTTGCTCACATCTTGATTGATACCCACACATTTCTTTGTGGGTATGAGCACTATTAATAAATTTACAAACATTTTTCATGCAAGTGAGAGCAATTTATGTAGATGTTAATGCATTATGTTTTGGGTATCAAGGAATTCTTGTTGGATGTAAATGTACTGTATATTGTGTATGTATGTGGGTCTTTAGATAACAACTAACAACTAGTGTAGGTAGAATTAAGAGCTTTGTTATGGATATGAAAATATTATGTGTATATGAGGACATGAAATATCAAGGCAATTTTTATGTTTTATATAATAAAGCCTATGAGAATATGCATATGATTGTTCAGGTATAGTAAAAAATGCAAAAATGGGAGGTTAATATTTAAATTAAGGCAAACATAAAAAATGTACATTTCTATTCTTACTCTCTTATTTGCTCTCTATCTTTCCATGTCTATCTCTGCACATGCCCATACCAAAGTAACAAAGGACATATTGGATATATTGATTAAGCTAAAATCCAATGCAATTGCTCTGGGGACTCTTATTCATAAAACCCCTTTAACCTCAAAAAATAGATAGAGACACTATATACTTTATGCTGAATAATGTTGCCTTTTTCATAGGTAAAAAAACAAGATATCACACTAATTATCAATATATATGCTGTCGCCTTTCCCAAGTGTCTGCAATGTGTTGGTTGGTTGGCATGAGTTTGGAAGCAGACGCTCCTGGAGGAGCTAAAACTCATCTGAGTGCTTATTTGGCACAACACCTTCAGAATGATTCAGCCTATTACTCAGAGGGTGTTAATTACACTAAGCGTGACTGTTTGCATGTGTCTGTGTGCCTACATTTCACAAACTAAAAACACAATAAGTAGTGAGTAAATATGTGGACCTGGTGCTCTGCTTACATACCCAATAAATGTGTTATGCTTAGCATTGATATTGATATTAAGCATAAAGTACATCCCTTAACATACTAATTCACTCATATTCGTAAAAATATCTGGTGCTGCAGGATCCTATGTGAATTATACTGAGTGTATGTAGCTCATTATGAATCAGACAACATAAAATGACAATGATCTAGACTTAGTCCTTGATTAATGATGGCAATTAAAGCAAAGCCGATTGCAAGCTGTGCTCTGCAAAAACATGAATAGAGGGTAGGAGTATTACAGAATTTTGTACAATAAAACATCTTACACTTAGAACTCTGTATGACTAGTTCATTGCTAGCACACTAGTGGCTAACACTGTAGCAACAGTGTGCGATGCTAAGTGAGGTAAAATGTCTACAGTGTTAGGTGATTAAAAACAACAAGGTGTTGTCTCTTATCAGCCCTTGTTAATTGCTGACTAGGGACTCTGGTACAATGAAAAAACACATATTTTACTTATGACTCCTGAAATTTCTGCACTCCCACTATACTGTATGCAAGAGGGTGATGCGGTGGTTACCAAGTAAATAAAGTCAAATGGAAATTAATTAAAATAAAAATGGTAATGAAATTACAACTCATTACATGGGTTTAGAAGGGTTAATTATCCTGACTGCTTGAAATGTACTTATGAATTTATTAAAACAGTAAAATATAAAGCAATTCCTAGCCTGGGAATTCCAGGGCCCTTATGTGTGGAGCTTCCACCTGTGTCCATCTGGGTTTCCTAGGCACTCTGGTTTTCTATAATTGCTTCCAGAACTGTTGGATCCGCATGAAATTTAGAATTACATTTCTTTTCCAAATTATTTTTCTTGCTGATTGCATTGATCGACCACTGAATGACTATTATCATTTCATATACACTCACCAGCCACTAAGTACAGCTGTTAACACAAATATGCAATCAGCTGATCATGTGGCTGCAACAATGTATTTATATCCAAACTGAGACATACAAATGTCATACATGGCAGACAAAATGTGTACATTTCTATACTCACTCTCTTACTCGCTCTCTATCCTTCCCTACCTCTGAACATGCTCATACCCAAGTAATAAAGGACATCTCGGACATATAGTTTTAACTAAAATCCAATGCAGTTGCACTGGGGACTCTTATCTTATGGGGCAGTCGTAGGCTTTTGGTTAAGGAACCGGTTTTGCGGCCGGAAGGTCCCTGGTTCGATTCCAAGTAGCGACAAGTCATGGCTGAAGTGCCCTTGAGCAAGGCACCTAACCCCAG
>JAOUQT010000029.1:3198352-3211729 GCA_025769995.1 Xyliphius kryptos
TCTTTTGAACTCTGGTATGTCACACATAATGTTGTGTGCATTGCAATATTTTGAGCAAAACTGTGCTCTTACCCTGCCAATTAAACCTTCACACTCTGCTCTTACTGGTGCAATGTACAATTAATGAAGATTGGCCACAAGGCTTGTCCAATTTAGCCATGAACCCTCCCACTCTAAAATGACAGGTGTTTCAGTTTCATTGTCTAACCCATGTATATTAAAATTGTCCTTTAAATGTGTTTTTTCTGACCTGCAAATATTGTTTATTAAAAAAGGAAATTGTGCTTAAGAATGCATGTATGACAATGTTCCTAAAACAATAATAATTCTACACCCAATATGTCATGAAATAAACAGTTAGCCAGCAGTGCTAACAGAAAAGACTGTCGTACACCATATGCCCTGTGCCCAGATTGCCGTGGCCCCAATCAGAACTGCAGCTAAATTGATTTTAGCATCAGCACCTAAGTGTGTCCTCCCGTGTGCCCTTTCTGGTATTGTTAGACACACAATGCTGTCAATGGTGATTAATGTCGAAGCCTTGCTGTCATTTCCCCAGACTACTGTTAACTCCCATAGTGCATGCCTCAAACTGGAGCCTATTTTAGTGGATGTGCAGATCAGGCGACTTGGGAACAGTCTTTACAAAATATCAAACCTCGCTAATTCAAGAATGCAAGTATCTCAGAAAAAGCTGCATTATAAAATGAACAACTAAAGAACAAATTAGCCCTATAGGGCTAAAGTAAAAATAATTCCCATCAGCCTTTTATTGGGGCAGTTTAACATTTTTTGGAAAAACATTGCTGGGAGAAAATTAGAAAGAAGTTTTCGTTTTCTTTGCCAGTCATGCATATTGAAACACATATGGGACATTCACAGTAAATTGGCCTATACACTTAAGCTCAATTAGTGGTGCATGGAATGCAAAAATAGCATATCACAGTTATACTGCTACATCTGGCTGATAGCTGATTCATTACAAGAAAAACAACATATATAAACTAACCAAAAGAACCGCAATATGCCAGGTTTAAAGATTTGAGTCCTCTGAGAAGTTTACATGTTTACCTGGTGTCTGCATGGGGAGTTAACTGGTGTCTCTAAAATTCCCTTAGTGTGTGTTTTTGTGTGTGAGTGTGTGTTTTTGTGTGATGGATTTGCACCCAGTCATTGGTTCTTCTTGCCTTCTGCCCTGTGATTTGTGTGGGTATAAAATTGAAATAGAGACTATATACACTTATCAGTCACTTTATTAGGTACACCTAAAAGGTAAAAGGTTGTACCCGCTTTTGCCTTCAGAACTGCCTTAAATCTTCATATACTTTCAGTATACTTTCAACAAAGATGGAAATCTGCATCTGAGTGGTTATTTGAGTTACCGCTGCCTTTATAACATCTCAAACCCTAGCCCATTATCCTCTGATCTATCAAATCAACAAAGCAACTCACACTTACTGGATACTCTTTTTCTAATCATTCTCTGTAAACCCTAGAGAGGATTGTGCCTGAAAATGCCAGTAGATCAGCAGTTTCTGAAATATTTAAACCAGCCCGTCTGATACCAACATCCATGCCACGTTAAAGTCACTGAAATCAACTTTCTTCCCCATTCTGATGCTCAGTTTGCACTTCAGCAAGTCACTTGACCACCTGTACATGACTAAATGCATTGAGTTGTGGCCATAAGATTATGAGATATTTGTGTTAACAAGAAATTGAACAGGTATATCTAATAAGTGGCAAATGAGTATGTACTGAGAAGCACATTGCACATTATTTCATTCAGTTTGCTTTGTTATAGCGAGAATTTTGACAGAATATTCAGGCCTTCATTTTAAAATGAATCGCCGTGTACCAAGTGCATATTGTTGGCTTTGCACATGTACTCTTTTAAATAGCAATAAAGTGAATATAATCCATATTGATAAGAATGTGCAGAACAACATTCATTTATAGAGAAACTATATATACAGGCGGCATGGTTGCGCAGTGGGAAGTGCTGAAACCTCACAGCAAGAAGGACCTGGTTTCTATCCCCAGGTGAGCAACTCTGTGTGTAGTTTGCATGCCCCCACTTGTTTGCAGAAGTTTTCACTGGGTGCTATGGTTAATAGATTAATCTTTGTCTATAAATTGAAATTGGACCTTAGTGAATAAATATAGGCGTGTATGTCCTACAATAAAGTGGCACCCGGTTCAGTGTTGGTCCTGCCTTTATGCCCCCAAAGTTTCCGGGTGGGCACCAGCTGGACTCCACGTGGATTAAGCAGAACATAATGAAAAATTAGCTATATATACAGTACCAATGACTAATGTTTGTTATAAACCCTTCATTCTTTTTTAGTTTATTTATATTTCATGCATAAGAACAGAATGTTTTTAAAAAGCATGGTGCCCCGAATGCGAAGTACAGCTCACCATCAGGCTGCAGTGTGACCTTCGGCTGGATATTACTCAATTCTTGGTACATCCGTGTATTGTGGTACAAGAACACCCCACAAGTGCAGCTATTACAGAATCACTGGGACAACACCTTCAGGATCCAACTAGCGGTCAAGTTGCTACTTTAACCCATAGCTTCTAAATCCTTTCTTCTGCTGTGCTGAGATATACTGTATTTGTGATGTAAACACCAACTGAGATACTTTATCAGTGATTATATGCCTTCTGCCAGGTTTCCGAATGCAGTGATTGTTCAGTGTAATGTATTTTATATACATTTATTTTAAGGCAATATCATCTCAGAAGTAGGCTGGAAGCCACATATTATATTTTGGTCCAATAAAGCAGGTGCACGGAATATAATATGCAGCTCACCATCAGGTTCAGTTGTTACTGCTACACATCCTGGGATGCTTGTGCAGAAAACCCAAGGAGCTTTAGGATCAGTAGTGAAGCACCATGGGGCATCTCGGCCATCTGGATTCCTGCAGTAGTTCTCCCTTAGGTCCCTGCAATGCACACATACATAGATGTATATAATTATCACATATAGTTATACAGGTGTAGCTACCATAACATATTTTGTATTACTGTAAACTGATCAGATCCAGACAAATAACCCAAATAGTGTCTCTGATGTGACCTTAGTTTGTTAATGTGTGTTATTGCATGTGTGAACCTGCGATGGATTGTCACCCTTTCTAGTAGGGTTGCCAACCGTCCCGCATTGTGCTGGACATCACAATTTACAAGCAATATTAATTTGTCCCGTCTGTGAAAGTGCCAGTCCCGTATTCCAACCATGCATAGGAAGCAAACACGTTTACCACCCCCCTGTTCGCTCATAAAAAGCAAACACCATTAGCACCCACCCCCCCCACTCTCACATAAAAAGCAAACACCGTTAGCACCCCGTCCCATGCTCTCACATTAGAAGTGAACACCAGTGTCCCGGTCTTTAATTACTCAGAGTTGGCAACCCTACTTTCTAGGGTTCCTGCTCCAATGTTGCTGGGTAGGCACTGGCTATCCAGTGACCTCTTGTGGATTACGCAGAAGCAAATGAATGAATAAATGTATTATAACCATTTTGTTTATTTTCTAATGGATTCTAATGGATAATTAAAGCAGCAGCCTGTAATATTGACAGCCCACTGATGGAGGAAATATGAATTGCAATATCACAAACTGCTCCTTTAATGCACCTCATACATCATAAAATTTGGAAATGTACTGATGTGCCATGTTTAATACAATATTATCACTTCCACTTTGTTTAATCTCTCATGGATGAGCTGCTTTAAAGCAGCATTCTGTGATATTGGCATCCCTCTGCTGGTGATATGAGCTGCAATCAGAGCAGTAATCAATTGGGTCCAAGATGAGAATGACTACTAATTTCTGATCATAAAATATTTGAAACACAATATATTGCATAGAAAAATCATAAATCTATTATATAGGTTGTATCTGAAAAAGATCTATAAACTGTATGATGTCTAGTAGCTAGTAATATGAGGTTCTAAACTGTTATATAAACAATATTTGTACAAATATTATAAATAAGGAGTATCATTAATGACTTCCCATATAATCTTGGTTATAATGGCTAGGTAGTTAAATATTATTAAGTCTATAATAACACTGAATCATGATGCATGTCATGGTGTGACAGACTACACAAGACCTACAAACAGAAGTTCATCCATGTCTGCTGCAGCAGCTCAGACAATTTACCACGTTAGTGACCTTTGGCTGGATGTTTGTTAATGGTTTGTCCAGTATTAGTATACCAATGATACCACAGTATAGAAAAATCCCACAAGTGCAACTGTTTTTGAAACACTCAAACCACACCTCCAGGCTCCAACTAACTGTCTGCCGCTAATGTCTCTCTGTTTATCCACAGCTGGTAAATTTTGCCTTCTGTTGTGCTGTTAGCAAATTATAAGAGAGCAAACTGTGATATAATCAGCAATTAGGGCAGTAATCTGACAGTTATCCTAATCCACAGATTGTTCAGTGTTATGTACTCTACAGTATATAATGTCGATTGTATTTAGGAATTGTCTGTAGAAAGCACACTTACTTGCAACGGTAATTCTCTGGTGTGAATGAGTGTGTATGAGGAAACTGGGCATCCCATCTTTGGCAAGTCAAACCATCCTTAGGGACTCCAACCGTCCCACGATACCCTTCCCCATTTCCCCGGAAACATGCTGTAGTCGTTTCTACGTCATTTTGGCTGTCAGATTCTGTAAAATACAATAATCATGAAGTTACAATGACGTTAAAAACTTCAGTAAACAACATTACTCACAGAACACGAAGAACAGTGAGTCAGACTCATCCTTTTTACAACTGTGCATGTTCATAATACAAAGAGTTTCTTTTTTCCTTGTGTCCTGAATGAGTCAAAGCATATGCTAAATACAGACTAAAAATCTGTGACAGTTCTGGTAAAAAGGACTTGCCAAATGTCTATTAAATTAAATGTTTTCAGCCAGTTAGCTCTTAGTCTTTGCTTACTATCACTGAATAAATTGCTATAGTGAAGAGAAGCGGTGTAGCACATATATTAGCACCTGAGCATAGCCTTAACTGGAAAGGGTGAGGTTTTTGGAAAATAGTGACAGGAGTCAAAATCTGTCTGTTTGTCATACTCAGCAAAAAAACTCAAATTCATACTTTGTCTAAATTATTGTTTTATATGGTATTTCAATAGTTAAGAATTTGGACTATTGACCCAAAGCTCATGAGTTAAAACCATACCACTTCTAAGTTACACATACATCTGCTTGGCCCTTGAAAAAGGAATTTAACCTTCAACTGCTCATCTGATAATCAGTTCAACATTGATTTCTGGAAAAAAATGTGTCTGCCAAATTCTGTAAATGTAAATCTATTCCTTAATATAAAATTAGTTTCCTAAAATTATCTAACGATAAAATAACTGCACAACTTTTGAATAACATACTGAAGTTTTTCTAGATTCACATATTAAATATTTGTCCTGCAAGATTCACATATCATTCTTTATTTTTTAGATCCTCAATATCCTGTGCAGGTTCACAGGGCACAAGGCAAAAACAACTCTAGAGAGGGTGCCACTACAGCACAGCAAACACATTCACCCACACACACTGTAAGGGCACTTTAGAGTCACCAATTAATAAGGCATGTCTTTGGAATGTGGGAGGAAACCAGAGCACTATTAGAAAACCCAAGTGGTCATGGGGAGAACATTTAAACTCAAAACAGAAAGGACCTAGTACACCCCACCCATGAAACAAATTCATGGGCCTTCTTGCTGTAAGGCAGAATCGGTACCCACTGCATAAACAATGCCACATGATTTACAAATCATTGTATGAATATAGACCAACCTGATTAATCTGACCTACACTTTTATTTTCTACCAGATACTCAGTCTTTCTTGCCTGATTAGTTGATAAAGAAAATCATTGGTGTCTCTAATGTGGCCCTTAGTGTGTTAATGTGTGTGAACCCTATGATTGAATAGAGCCCTATCTAGGATTGTTCCTGACTCTGTGCCCAGAGTTGCAAAGTTGGCCCCGGCCGGCCCACGACCTCATGTGAAATAAGCAGAAGATAATAGATCAATGGATAATATACTTTATATTCATATCTGTATGTGTTATGTTATTCTAAACAATGTATTCATATGAATAGCTAAAAAACAACCAAAATGCATACAACAATCAATTCAAGCATGTCTGCTCTACTAAATACTGCTATTTGAGGTCAGATTACATTATTTATCACCACATACTTAGGCAGTGTCATGTTGTATCAGCTTTGTTAACAGCAAGGCAGACTGTGACAACTAGCACAATACACTGCTTCATGTTCTGCTATGTTTACTACAGAGAAACAGCCTTAGTTTTAAGAGCATTTTCTGGCCTTATGACCAGGGCTCAGATAGACAGGAGGTTCACTTTCCAAGTGGACCTATGCCATCTAAATCCACACACAGATGCTCTGATCGTTTCTGCAGATCATTCTGCATCAGTATCCACACATATGGGACGCACATGGCTGAAGACCTCTGCACAGATTTTGCAAAGAGAAAGATGTTAGAAGATTCTACAAGTTGTAGATCCACAGTATCTGTGAGAACTTCTTGTAAATCAGTTTTGTTTAAAAAAAAAACATACAGCTCAGAGAGTAAGTGTGATCCAAGCACAAACATATTTCCACCAAGCTGTAAGTCTTATTTATAAAATCTAAGCCAATGCTAAGCCTGATATCCTGCTTCAATGCTTTCTCAGTCATTACATTATGCTCAGGTAGAGCGACAAGGAGATAAAGCAGGAGGAGGAAAAGCTGAGGAACTAAGAAAGCTTGTAATTGTAACTGGTTACAGTTTTGGGTGGAAGAGTCTGTCTGAAAATATCTGTGTGAGTGTTTGGGTGTATTTGTGTGCAAGGCTGTAACCCACACGTGTCTTATGTCTGCAGAGTAGACACAAGGTTTACAAAGCACCCATTTGGATAAAGCCATGCCCCTGTGCACTGATGAGGAAAAACAAACACTTCAAGACTTTAGTCAACCGCAGGAGCGAGGGAGCGTAATGGAAGAAGATGATGGGTTTTTTATGGACAAACCCTCCTCTTTATTTTACCACAAACAACATTCCACTAAGGGTCTCAAATGAGTGGGAAGCTGCAGGAAGAGGAAGCTGTAAATTTGGCAAAGTCTTTTTTATTCAGTCTCTATGATGTGCCTACAAACCCAGAGGAAAACCTGTATATACTCACACACAAAGAAAATACCACTCACCACACTGTTTGACATCACAGTACTCCCACGGACTGTCAGGGTCGGTGGTGAAGCACCAGGGTCTCTGGCGTCCATTTGGGTTCCTGCAGTAGTTGTCCTTAAGTCCTTTATCTGGATTCCTGACAGAAAGGGAAGGATGAGCAACAAGGTGCAGTGATGATTTACACAACATGCAGTAGCCATAGTCACCTGCAGGCGTTCTGCATAAACCAATTTGTGCAGTCAGCTTCTGTGGAATTTCTGAGTCTTTGCTTTGGACCGTGAACCCTAAAACCTCTAAAGCTTAAAACAACATGGCCAAACCTTGCCTCTTTTGCAGGACTGTGGAAAACAGTGACTGTTTTAAGGATACACCATTTCCCATGCTGCTAAGTAATGGGAATATATTTTATTAATTTCTTGAACACTTTTCAAATGTCATTGGCAGATGCCATTCCTCATGAGGTAAATGTACTGGAAGCATTTCCAGTGTCCGAAAATGCTCTTGTGAATATATCCACTCTAAGGAGTACATCTAAGCAATTCCCGTTCATTTCTCAAACGCTTAGTGTGGGCTGAGGTTAAGCAGTTCATCAGCTTGATGTTAATTGAATGTAATGTTGATGAATATGATGTTCATGCTAAAAAAAAAAATAACACAGACTGCACACATATACAGCTGTAGAGATCATATGCCAAAGTGGACATGAGCTATCTGGCAGAACATTCCAGATTTATTTCTAGTGCATAGTTCATAGGAGAACAGTCAGGTCATAATGTAATCCAGGAGTGTGATTCCCAAAGGTGCAAATAAGGACAAACATATAGATAAAATATTTCTTTAATTTTTTTTATTCTTTTGGACTAAGATGCAATATGACGCAAATATTTAAAAATATTTAATAACCAGCACAAAATATTATACAGCAAGGTTTAATTGTGGCAATGCAGACTTGCTCTTATCTAGTACAACAGATCTCCACAGTAGGGCATTAATTAAAAATTATGAGAAATTCAGAGGTTTAGGCCATAGTGCCAGAAAGCTACGCTCCTAAGCAAGACACTTAACCCCTTTTTGTTCTGACCCCAATGCCCTAACAAGTCTGGATATGTGAATAAACAAATTTTACTGTGCAGTACTATATTCCTTTAACTGTCACTTGATTAGGAATAATTGGTTGGTCCAACATTATGATTTATTACAGGATGTAGACTTTGGGGAACAGACTCTAGAAGGTGGCAAACATTCTCCATATGCATGTCAAACAATGTCTGCTTCGGCAGCTCCACCAATTCATCTCGTTAGTTTAACACTTCACCTCTCGGATCAACCACTTGATCCTACAAACACTTATTCTCATTGTGAAGGTTCATACCTTTTTGGATGGAAGACATGCTTATGGGGTTCATCTAAGTCCCACCGCTGGCACTCTCTGCCACTCTCCGTGTGGTCCATGGGCCCGCGGTAGCTTTCTCCATTACACATCATACATTCCACTGTGGATGAGGAACATGGCTGGTAAGAATCTTAGTCTTGAGCATTGAGCCCGAAGGAATTCAAACGCACACACACACACAGCTGAGAGACTTCAGCATGCTCCAAAAAGAGAAAATGACTTGAACATGGCTGTCAAATAATACAGCAGAAATAAAACCAACTGATGGTGAAATATCCAATTCCCTAAGCACATTGTTTCAGTAATTAGGTGAATGTTTATTGTAATCAATCTCTCATATCTTTCCCATCTAACATTAAATAAATTCCTGTATGGAGCCATTAGGACTCGGTCCTACATCAGGTAACACCTCACCTTAATAAGCTGAAATACCACCCATTAAGCTGTCAGTACGTCTCCAGGGCAAACCAGAGCTTCTAACTGATTTCAAATGATCAAAGGTTACCAAAATGAGTAATTGAAAATCTCGAGACTTAGTCATAATGGCCCGGCGAACGTCACAGCAGCAAGAGGTCACCTAAGCAATAGTGCTCCTTCGAAAGCCTGTTATGACTGTTGTACTTCTCTTTAAAGGCTGGAGCAGCATATTGAAACCAGATGTCCAAGCCTGGCCATTTTTGTGAAACCTTGATTTTACATCCATCCCTGTGTGTTTCTGATTATGGGAAACTAATTTATTAACAAACCCTCCCAGCCGTATTTCAGCACAGTGCACTGAGAATAGACAGAAGGCTGTCTCTGTGTGCCTGATCACTATCTCCAGAGAAAGCTTTCTTCATTGCACTCCGCATATTCAGCCCACATTCTCCCATGTCCTGATTTAGCGAGCAAAGAAGTGGATGCAAAAGAAAAAAAAAGAAAATCCTGGCGTGTGACTACTTCACTAGCCTAGCAGAATTTTTCTTTACCTTAAAGAAAAATTTACCTCAACTGTAAATCATTCAAAGTGACACTTACCTTGTGAGCACTGGGGAATGTTGCAGTTTTGATAACGTATGCTGGGGTTTTTGGTGAAGCACCATGGTCCCGTAGTGCTATTATCAGGGTTCCGGCACAAGTTACCCCGAAGGTCCTTCTGCTTATGTCTCCGGGGTAAGAAGCTAAGTGTGTTGATAGGTAATGGAAGAGAGAATATGGTTAAGCTCAACTAGAGTCTATCGTTCCATCTGTATATTCAGGAAATAACATCCAGCTGTGCTACTGAGACTTCTGTATGTCTGTTAACACTGGAATAGACTTCCGTTTTAAACTGATAACAAAAAGAAAGATAAATGGCAACAGGAAGACAGACAGCCGTCCCAGATCCTGATGTTACCCACTTCAAGTCCTCCTCCGCACTCCCACTCATATGAATAAATCAAAGAGCATAAAGCAGGTTCAGATCAAAAGAGACAAAGAGTCTCAAAAAAAAGTCTCAAAAAAAAAAAAAAATACAAAAATCACCCTGCCTGTCAATACAATCTTTCACACATCACAGAAATATTTACAGAAGAACATAACATCTGTATGGATGTGGAATATCTAAAATTAAGTTGCTCTTTAATATCCATGTGATGCTAGTATTTCATATTTGGAGTCTGGTATTGATTAGTATGGGTTGCCAACTGCACATAAGTAAAAAATAGGGATTTCCAGGCATAATAAGGGCTTTTGGGTTTTTAAAAAACAATGAAGCAAGAGTGACAGTTAAAGGTTTCCAGAAGAACTGTAGGTTATCTAAGATGCTCTGTAAATCTTAAAATATTTGCTCAAATGTACCCTGGAACTTTTACGAGTATCTTGGAGAATGTCACTTTTCTTTTGTAGCCCTCAACTGTTACACCTTCTTGATAATTCATTATAATTTTTTATGTTGTAAAAGCAGTTTCAGGAAATATAAAATCACTTTTCACTGAATCAATAATACAAAAATGGATGAAAAGAAATATTAATAATATAATAAATTTGGTACTTTATATTAATCTTGATTATTGTTATCCTATCCTATCCATTATTAAATATAAAAAGTTGAAAAGAATATAAAGAACATGTGGAGGTGAGACAAAGGTCCGTCCAGGGTAGCCATGCATCTTTGTAAAAGTGTACGACCTATAGCTCTCTTGGCACAAAGTCACAGCCTCAGACTTCTCCCCAACCCTACTAAAAGACAGGCAGTAAACCAATGGCTCCATGCTGTTTCAGCATCCTTAATGAACTCAGCAGCCATAATGAACTCTTGGCAAATAATCCCTTCACATTAGCTATCTTATCTAAGCCGAGTACTGCATTCTGTCAAGACTCCCACCATTGTGCAGACCCTAGCCTTTTAAAAAACAACTCCAGCATATATATATATATATATATATATATACACACAGGGGTTAGACAATGAAACTGAAATACCTGGTTTTAGTCCACAATAATTTATTAGTATGGTGTAGATCCTCCATTTGTGGCAAATACAGCGTCAATTCGTCATGGGAATGATAAATACAAGTCTTGCACATTGGTCAGGGGAATTTTAAGCCATTCTTCTTGCAGGATAGTGGCTAGGTCACTACAAGATGCTGGTGGAGGAAAACATTTCCTGACTTGCTCCTCCAAAAACCCCAAAGTGGCTCTTGATACATCACAAAGACTTACTGTCTTAAACACATATACGCCAGCAAGCTGTGCACCAACAATTTGTCCTCTTTTGAACTCTGGTATGTCACACATAATGTTGTGTGCATTTGAGCAAAACTGTGCTCTTACCCTGCTAATTTAACATTCACACTCTGCTCTTACTGGTGCAAAGTGCAATTAATGAAGATTGGCCACTTGGCTTTTCCAATTTGTCCAATCAGAGGCTGGAAAAGTTAAAGGTAAAAACAATTGCAACACATTGTCAATTCGCTATGGGTCTTTTCATGACTGGTTATAAAAAGAACATCTTGGAGTGATGGCGGCCCTCAGAATTAAAGATGGAAAGAAGATCACCAATGACCCTAATTCTGCACCAAAAAAATGAAGTAATATCAGAAAAGAGTTTGACAGTGTAAACGCAAAGAGTTTGAACATAACATCATCTACAGTAAATAATATATTCAAATGATTCAGAGTATTTGGAAGAATCTCTGTGTGTAAGGGTCAAGGCAGGAAAATTATACTGGGTGCCCGAGATCTTCGGGTCCTTAGACGGCACTGCATCATGTACATGCATGCTTCGTTATTGAAAATCACAAAATGGGCTCAGAAATATTTTCAGAGAAAATTATCTGTGAACACAATTCAGCGTGCCATCTGCTGTTGCCAGCTAAAACTCTGTAGTGCATAGAAGATTCCGTATCTAAACTAGATTGAGAAACGCAGACATCTTCTCTGGGTCAAGGATTATTTAAAATGGACTGTGGCAAAGTGAAAAACTGTTCTGTGGTCAGATCAATCAAAATGTAAAGTTTTTTTAATGGAAATCAGAGATGTTGTGTCATTCGGACTAAAGAGGAGAAGTTGTTATTAGAGTTCAGTTAGGAAGCCTGCATCTATGATGGTATGGGGTTGCATTAGTATGTGTGGAAGGACACCATCAATAATGAAAAGTATTTGCAGGTTGTAGAGCAACATGTGCTCCTATCCAGACAACATCTCTTTCAGGGAAGACCTTGACCCTGTGCCAAACCACATACTGCATCAATTACAGAAACATGGCTACGTAGAAGAAAGGCCTAGGTACTAAACTTTCACCCGTAGAAAACATTTGGCGCATCAAAAAATGGAAGATACTACGAAAAAGTTCTAAGACAGTTGAGCGACTAGAATCCTACATTTCACAAGAAGGGGATAACATTACTATCCCTCAACTTCCTAAGTCCATATATACCCTATATATATATATATATATATAGGAGAGGAGAGGCACATAATCCAAGCTGCTTGAGCTGTAGTATGAAGTTCCTCAAGAATCCACAATTGGTGTTGGTTTGGCGAGTCATGTCATCTGTGTAGGTCCACTGTGTTATATCAAGACCAAAGTCAGCACAGCCGTCTAACAGGACATTTTAGAGCACCTCATGCTTCCCTCTGCCAAACCAGCCATTAGAGAGCACAAGCCAGTGTATTTCTAGTGCCGATCCAACGCCCGGATAAATGGTGAGGTTTGCGTGAGGAAGGGCATCCGGCGTAAAACATTTGCCAAAAATTAAAATGCGTGTTACTGATTGCTACTTCATAGCGGACCGGTTGCGGCCCGGGTTAACAACGACCACCACCAGTGCTGGCGGCAAGCAGGGTACTGGCAGAAATTGAGTGTAGGCTTGAAGGCAGCAACCCTGAATGTAGGGACGATGACAGGGAAAGGTAGAGAACTGGCTGACATGACGGAGAAAAGAAAGGTGGATATTTTGTGTGTGCACGAGACCGAGTGGAAGGGTAGCAAGGATTGAAGCATTGGTGCAGGTTTTAAACTGTTCTATCATGGTGTGGATAGAAAGAGAAATGGAGTTGGGTGGTCCTGAGGGAGGACTGTGCAAAGAGTGTTGTTGAGGTGAAAATGGTGTCAGATAGGGTGATGAGTTTAAAGTAAGAAATTGAAGGTGTAATAGTAAATGTTGTCTGTGGCTATGCACCACAAGTTAGCTGTGAGTTGGAGGAGAAAGAACGATTCTGGAGGGAGCTAGATGAAGTAGTAGAGAGCATTCCCAGAGAGGAGAGAGTGGTGATTGGTGCAGATTTCAAT
>JAOUQT010000029.1:3287799-3299617 GCA_025769995.1 Xyliphius kryptos
CAATTTAGCCATGAAACCTCCCACACTAAAATGACAGGTGTTTCAGTTTCATTGTCTAACACCTGTATATATATATAGCGCTCTGGGTGGCAATTATATTTTATACATATGCATTGTCTGTACTGTACTGGTGTCCTGCAAATGATCAAGCATACAGTAATTAGACACACTTACATAAAGTATCTCATCTTATGAGCCAGAACACTAGCTAACATGATACTGTGTGTGGCTCAAAAGGTTCAAGAACACACAAAGCTGCATGTCACAGTAGCAAGCAGATAAAATATTCCCTGCCAGTATATAATATTCTCTGAATTTGTGCTAAGACACACGCCTGACAGCGCTAACAGTCAGCCAAATTCAGGACAGATGTGGCGTTCTGTGTCCATGCCAAGCTATAAAGCAGCAGACACTTACACCAGAGATCTCTGTTCAAACTAGACAGCAACTGTGCATCTAATTGTTAAAATAACTCTAGACTTTTCATTAGTTTGTAATTAGTGGATAAATGCTAATGATTGTTATCATTTATACTACAGCTTTTGTCATTTAAAAATATTAATTTTAATATACACTGAAAAACCATCTGGCAGACGGAATATGATCCACAATACTCTCTCATATAAGTTGTTGACCTGTCCACTGCATATCAGACAATATTTATGGGTGAATCACTGAGAGATGATTGGTGCCTGGAGGTATACTGCTAGTGTTTCAGCAACAGCTTCACTTTGTTGGCTTTTCCTGTAACATGGCATCACAAGTGTCCCAAGAACGGAGGCATCATTTATCCAAAGGTCACACAGCGGCTTGGCAATGTGGCTATTTTTGTGATTTTGTTTATTCCTATACAACATGTTCATTCATTCATTCAATTATTAATTATCATTTCACATAGGGTCATGGGCCAGCCAGTGGCCTGACAGCAACTCTGGGTGCAAGGGCACAAACAACCCTAGACAGGGCGCCACTCCATCGAAGGGCACAAACACACATATTCATCCACTAAGAGCCACTTTACAGACACAAATTCATCTAGCATGCCTGGATTGGAATGTGGAAGGAAACTGGAGCACCTAGAAAAAACCCATGCAAACAAGGGGAGAACATGGAAACCACACAGAAATTTCACGGATCGAAGTTCCTGGGTTGTCCCATCCTGGGATAAACCACATAAAATACCATACCCCATTCTAAACATGAGACACAATTTCCTTATTACTTATGAAATTGTGGTCAATCTGAAAAATATAAAAATATAAAAAATATATTTAATATATTATCTTCCTATTGGCCACAAGAAGTCATGTGTAATCTGTATTCAAAACATAGCATCAAGGACTGGTGCAATCAAAAATTAAATTAATACAACATTGCAAACACTGAAGACAATTCAACAAAGAAAAAATCTTCACGTGTGCATCAGATCAACTGTGGTCATGTGTGATAGATGGATTATTGAGAAAGACCTTAAAGCCACTGAGGCTTCCAGACTGACATGGTGTCAACAGGCTCCTCCCTCTCTGATGCTGTGAGTGATGAAATGTTTTGCAACAGGTACTGCTGCGTAGTTTGACCCATGATCCAATCACCTAAACACAACACCCTACAAGCAAAATGTCCTAACAATTAAAAAAATTGTATATTCGCATCATTTGGAATTATAGGACACAAACACACACACACAAACACACACATGTATTTATAAACATGACATGTTGACATGTTGACATGTATTTATAAATAATTCATTCATCTTCTTCCACATAATCTAAAATCCAAAGATAGATTACACGCCCATTACACGCTCATACACACACACACTTACACCCACAAACACAAAGACACTTGTGAGAACCCTAATAAACACTAATTAAATTAGATTAGATTAGATTACAAACCAGATTCAAAAAAAGTTTGCACAAAGTACAAATTGTAAATAAAAATGGAATGCAATGATGTGGAAGTTTTAAAATTCCACCCATTCAACCCATTCAATGACATAGCTTTCCTGATTTCCATAAAGGACTTCACATTTTGATTCGTCTGACCACAGAACAGTTTTCACTTCGCCCCAGTCCATTTTAAATGAGCCTCGTCCCAGAGAAGATGTCTGCGCTTCTGGATCTTGTTTTGATATGGCTTCTTCTTATAAAATTCTTATTTGTATTTGGCTGGCAACGACAGATGGTACGGTGAATTGTGTTCACAGATAATGTTCTCTGGAAATATTCCTGAGCACATTTTGTGATTTCCAATAGAGAATCTTGCCTGTATATGATTCCTGAGTCTGCTGGTGCGGGAGCGGAGGCTTCTGTAATTCTATAATAATCCTTGATGATGTTTCTCACACTGTTCAGGCAGCGTTTGTGGTAAATTCTCTCAACTGTTAGTAGCTGAGTGCCAGTGATGCATAGGGCGGTTTTCACCCCCACATAAGAGTTTTACGGTCGTATACAGAGAAGTTGCCGTACCACACTGAGATACCGTTTGAGTACACGTTTATGGTAATCCTTACATAAATTCCTGTTTTCATTTCCTTCCACAGTTCAAAAACCTGTGGTAGGCTAATTGGTGTCGCTGCCATGAGATTAAGAAGCTCAGTCAGTTTATCGCTATCCCACATCTGTGCAGTCAACCTAATGGTAACTAGTTCTAACCTATCCTTTTGGGGAAGATATAGAAACATAGCATGGAAACACAAACACACACACACATCATCACAGTCATTGGTATGTGAGACTTTCTATAGATTTTCTATTTTCTATTGAAATTCGGCTAATAATGCTAACATTAACCCTAATGATAACCTTTTTTTCTATTTTTTCTATTTGGTTGCAAACTATAAAATACTTTACTTGTGAGAAAAATATATACATCCTATTCTTCTGAGGACATATAGTCCCTACAAAAACACCCCCACACACATGCACACATACACATACAGTCATGTCATGCTAGTCCTGTGAGGAACTTATTTGATATACTTATTAATGTAGCTAATCAAATGCTCTAAGCCAAACTTTAAACTTCACCTTATTAATAATAAACATTATGGCTAGTTTAGTTTAACTACCAAAAAAGCAATCAAAGATACGAAGACATGGACTCGAACAACTCCACACGCGCATATACTCATGTCACTAAATTCTGTACTTGTGAGGAATTTCGACTTATATATTTTTTAATATAGTTAATTAATGCTGAATCACTTTGCTAATGGGGACCAGCAAAACATCTGCACAAACGTATTATATTTCTCTCATTTAGTTCCCACAAAAATACAAAAACCTGGATCACACACCGACACACAGACACAAACACACACAGACAAATCCTGAAATCTGCGGACATATCTCTGACAGCATTTACCCTGACAATGGGGTTATATTTTTTAATATACTTAATTAATGCTGAATCACTTTCCTAATGGGGACCAGCAAAACATCTGCACAAACGTATTATATTTCTCTCATTTAGTTCCCACAAAAATACAAAACTTGGATCACACACCGACACACACACACAAACACACACACACACAGACAATTCCAGAAAATTGCGGACATATCTCTGACAGCATTTACCCTGACAATGCACTCGAGTAGGAGTAACAAAAGCATTCTACATTCCCACAGAATCAAAAATATGGAAGAAAGTATTCCTATTGCAAAGTATTCAAATTAAACATGACCTTTAAAACTATAAATGACATAACATCAGCCTGTCTAGTAAGGGGTGTACAAGTCCCAATAAACATGCCAGAGCTAAGGAAATGACACTTTAGAAACTGCAGGAGAGGTTGGACAATGTGTGTTTTGGACAGAGATTTTGCTTCAGTAAACGTTTAAAGGGAAGGAAGTATAGCTCTGATTAATCCAGCAGAACTTTTCTCCGCCACAGGCTGCCTAGTTTACTAGCTTTTCTTGCAGTGATATGATAGATGGGCATTTCCTCAGCTCACTCTCTGCCGGATCTTTCAGCATTCCCTTCAGCCGCCCACCTCCAATTCTGCACATCCACCCACTGAAACAGCCTTTTCATTAAGAGCTTGTTTTCAAGTGGCACACTGAAGCCAAATCCATATTTCATTATTTCGCCTCCATCCTTCACATTGTCCTCACAGACGTTCACACACACACAAATACAAACACACACACCAATCACAGATCTATGCAAGCATAGCCATTTCTTCATGATATACTGCACATTAATTGTGTGATGGGAATACAAAAGGATTGGAATAAATTAAATTTGGGTCAACTTTATTGTCATTGTCCAGATACAGAGCCAATCAAATACAGTTAGCATCTAGCCACAAGTGCAAGGTACAGTTTAATTACAATATTACAGTGAGGTATATGTGTATAAAGTAGTTTATAAAGTAATGATAGTGATAAATGTATGATAAAACGTACAATTTGTTATATATAGTTTTGTACATTTGCTTCTATCTACACAAAGACAACGCGAGAACTGCACATTCAATTCCAAATGTAAACATCTCTAAGCTCTTTAAATCATAGCAGTGTCTGCATAATAAATGACACACTGGAATATTTTTAGAATAAACTGAATTCCTTTTCTGTTAATCACCGAACTAATACTGTATTTAGTTTTAAATCTTTATTTCTGAGAACTACTTTACAACAGAGTCAACTAACATTCAACCCAAGCTGACTGGTCTACATTCCACAGTTCTCCACAAAGAGCACTAAGCTGACCACTTTATAACATAAATCTTGTTGGTTAGGAACCAGGACGTTGCCTGGTGCTGGTGTGTTTGGGGTTGTTTTTCCATATCTTTGTTAAATTCACCATAACCATCATCACCATGGTCTTGCCATTTTTGACTTCACTTTACTTGCACAATCTGCAGCATTTACAACAACTATACATTCCAAATATATAAAAGAGTCTAATTGCTCCAAGCATATGCCTTCTCGATCTCCAATATGTCTTTAGTGTTGGTCATTCATTTTGTTTTAGCTGCATTGATCAGCATGTTACATTCCTTAGGAGGAATTTCAGTATGAGATACAAACTACTGTAGTCCCTGCAATGTGGTCAATATATGAAGTATACAGTATTTATGGTATACAAATATACAGTAATATGTACAGTAATGTTGGTGCAGACACAGTATGCAGATATGCAAATATGGCTATGAAAGTAATACAGCATGTTATATTGAAAATTGTGACATATTAGTTTAAGGTGGTGATGTGAGGGTTAGCGGTGTCACATCCAAACAAATGCTATTACAGAACGTCCAAGTGTGGTGTGATCATTTACCCCAACAGTCACTTCACACACAATTCCAGTGTGCTCAAACATACCCTGTCATGTGTTAATCATGTAATCATGTTAATTTTTAACCATGCACACACATGCAAACACATACTTACATTCACTACGTTGACATAGTCATCATCTGACAGAGTCTCCAGCATCTCACTGACGGACGTACGGATGAGCTTCAGAGTTAATCCAGACACGCTCCCGCTCCTGCAACACATCGACAGAGACATGACATCTCAATAAGACACTTCAGCACCTGAGCCCCAGTCACCAAGCCTCCCGCTGCCTCAATAAAGGTAGACAAACATGAGGGAAAGAAGCATATCGTCATTCAAGTCATGGTCTGAAACAGAATAATGCAGTAATATGAAATCCACTCACGCGTCCACCAGAATGAGCATGTCCTTAGGTGAGGCAGCACCCTGGACATACCTAAAAAAAAAAGGACAGAAAGAACACTTCAGTACTGAGGAAACATGTATGTACAGTTTTAAAACATTAATAAACTCTTGTCTGTTTAAAAAATAAAAATGACAGTGACATTAAAACTTTACTCCGTTATGTTACTTATTCTACAGTATATCATATTTCATAAATAAACAAATTGAGTAATCAAGTTCGAATAAAGTACCTAACCCATTGTGGGAGCTCACATGGAATGACCAGTTCTGCTGGGACACTTTCACCACTAAACTCATTTTAAAGACTCTTTTTACAGACTGTTTATTATGTTAGCACCCAAATGAGGATGGGTTTCCTACTCTTATCTTATCAGGGTATTTTCCTTGCCACTCTCACCATCAGGCTTGCTCATTAGGGATAAATAGTAACTTACATTCTTCATGATTATAATCTGAATTGAACTTTTGTAAAGCTGCTTTGTGAGTTCCATTGCAAAAAAGAACTATAGAACTAAAATGGCATTGAACGGAACAATACTAACTAAATACTAACTAACTAAATCTAATTAAAAATATAATGTAACTTGAAACTAAAAACTAAAAACAACATGGATACAAATACAATTAATTACATCAAAATTACATTAAATATACATTTACTTAGGGATACTACTATCACTCATGATTAGAACTTAAAACGCATTAACGTTTGCTTATGGTTTAATCAAATTTAAAAGGTAAAATCTAAATCCTAATCAAAAAAAGACCTTCTGTATTTTCCCTTTTAGGCGTCGCCATAGCGTATCAACTGTCTCGATCTAACTTGGTCCTCTGTATCCCTACTCAAATATGTGATGTCACTGTAAAAGTGTTTCAACACTTACATCAAGCGGGCAAAAACCAAAAAGTATTGTACGGCACGGTGGCACCGTTTTAGTGCTGTTGCACAACAGCAAGAAGAACCCGGGCTCAATCCCCAGGTGGGGCAAACTGGGAAATCCCCGTGTGCAGTTATGTTCTCCCAGTATTCGCACAGGTTTTCTCCGGATGCTCCATTTTGGTCACACATTGCAAATACATACTGTTAGATGTTAGGTGAATCGGTTTTTCTAAAGTGGCCCTTAGTGAGTGAATGTTAGCTAGGTGCCCTACAATGTATTGGCGTCCTGTCTAGGTTTGTTTCTAGGTGGGCACCTGCTAGCCCGGCCCCCCTTGTAGATTAAGCGGAAGAAAATTAATAAATGAAAAATTATTATATATTTTTTTAACTAGCCTGTCATATTATCATAATACTATAAATTCAAAGCACTTTCCCCATACATAATTATTGCAAACACAACTCCACAAGTAAGTACCAGGGTCTGCGGCGGACATCATACAAGTCAATTTTATTTGGTGTTTTCCTTGCATCCTTCCACGGTGATGCTAAAATGCAAAAATAGAAAAAAGAGTTAATTAAATGCTAAATTTAATCAAGAGTAAGCATAGACCTTTATAACAAATTAGACATGCAAAATGTGATATCACATTGTGTAACACATATTAATTAATGAGTAGCAATTCTCCTACTACCAGGACTTAATGTTAACATATTTTCTGCATCATTTCCCACATTTATATGCACGTGATATAAACAATGAAGCTGGGTACTGTTTGACTAATAGTATCATTTGGACACGATTCAAAACAGCATGCACTGAAATGCATAATGCACAGTATTCTACTGAAGAACATTCCAGCACTGACATCAGAAATGATTAGCAAAATGCTTTATTAATTTTTTTACATGATGGAATAAAATTAAGCAGATGGACCTGGGCAATTGCTGCCAGACTAGTGGGTGTGAATTTCAACTGATCTTTTCCCGCTATCTCTCTCTTTCTCTCTCATGTGTGTTAACCCTAGAACTGCTGTGAATGAATATGGGCTGATGTGCGAGGTGTGTCTGACAAGCTGATTAAGTAGATGTGACCTTTTTTTGCTTTCATTTTTTAATTTCTTCTTTATAAAATAAGATCATGTCACACCCCATCATTACTCTCCGATAGTTGGCTGCACAGATGTGCTCTGTGGGATAGTGATAAGTTGATTGAGCTTCAAAATCTCATCTCAGATGTAAGGACAATTAAACGCGCCAATTACCCTGCTGCATGTTTTTGGACTATGGGAGCAAATCAGGGTACCCTGAAAGAAAACCCAAATGGACACATGGGGAACAATGCAATCGTGCAATCTCCACACAGAATGTACCCAGAATGCCCCACCCAGGACCTTATTGCTGTAAAGTAGCAATGCTACCCACTACACCACCAGTTTGTGTGTACTTGTTTTTATATGATTTTGAGGAGCAAATGACTCTAGTTGAATAGAATAACATTGTATGTTTGACCTTGTAAGGACATTTTGTTGTTTATTTAATAAAAATATTACTTAATAAATGAATAAATAAAGGAACTAACAAGTTATGTACTGTGGTTACCTGTATGGTTGGTATTGGTAAGCTGTATTAATAATGTGAATGGAAATACCTTACAAGAATAGCAATACTAAATACCAGATTGTGTGTATATGCACCACACTAATGCGCTGTCAGATTTAATGAGGTTGTCATTAATGATTTGAAGAAACACATGTGTAAAATATAGGGCACACAATTTCTCTCATTCTAAAAGAACATTTACATTTTTAATAATTCAAACAAAGCTTTAATATCAGAATGCACCGTTTTTATGCTGAAGCCAATGAGCCGCTAATTGGGAACCGGAAAGTAATTGAAATAATATAAGTGCTTAATGGATTCTATACTCCATCATTATTAGAGCTCTGGGTTCTTTAGTGAGCTTGCTGCTGAGCTGATAGCACATAAATTATTAGAAAAATGTCAGCATAATTTTAGCCCGAACATTACATCACATAATATTTAAAGGGTAGACACAGTGAGACAGCATTGAATCTTTTTCAGTAGCATGACAGAATAAGCATGAATATTAGAGATGAGCAGTGCATTACAACAATTGGGATGGAAGGCATGACAGTTGCATAAAGATACAGGTGAAACCTGCAGGTAAAACAAGAGGCTCATTTGTTGATTGAAGAGGATAGAAAGAGATCCTTGTGGTTAAGGAACCAGCCTAGTGACCGGAAGGTTTCCTAGTAACACCAAGTCACGGCTGAAGAACCCTTGGAGAAGGCACCTAACCCCCAGTTGCTCCCTGGGCGCTGTGCTATAGGCACGTGGTCCCACTTCATTTGTGTGTGTATATTTGTGTTTCACTACACTAATGGATTATATGCAGAGGACACATTGCGCTGTGTTCAAGCATAGTGGCAAAGGGATCGCTTTCACTTCCAAAGATTGAAAGACAGAAAAAGTAAAACAGAGGCATGCATGCATGGGGGAATACTGACCCGAGGGCTGATTCCGATAACTAGATGAGTATGTTTATAGGTTAATTAAAAATCATTCTGACATCTCCCGCATTGTGTCCGTGGAGTGGTACCGGTAAGGCAGGCGGTAAGACTCTTTCGACACACCCACCTCCGCAGTCCCAATGCAGCACTTTTAACGCACATTAATCCTCTAGTAAAGAGTGCAGGAGATTGTGACACTTCCAGGGAATACATGTTACAGAACGCGAGGATGTGCTGGTTCATTAATGCAGATGTGGGCCTGCCAGATAAGGAGTGCATCTCATAAGAATTAGCAGAAAAGTTTAAACTTATATTTAAAGTTTGTAACTTGTAACATTCAAAAATCAAGCTTCGATTTATTGTACCTTGAAATTAATCCAGGAGTCTGCACTCACAGCTTAAACATTAAACATTGATGAACCGTTACTCCGGTAAAATTTAAGATCATAACCCAGTGGATTCCACAACAATATCAGGAACCTGAAAATATGCTTTCATCTGTCCTTTTATTGTACATATGATCAGTAAAAAAGGACATATATAGAAAAGCATACCAGGGTAGTAACGAGCCAGTCCTGTAGCACTGCCAAACACTTGCCAGAGTAAAGTTGGGTCTTCCTCTTTGTTCCTCTTAAACACATCCTCCAGTGCTTCCGTCCAGTTCAGCTCATTTAGCACTATAGTGGCTAGAAACAAACACAAGCAAAATGACAGAAATTTATAAAGCATCTAAAAAGAAAAATTCATGAGCAGAAAAAACAAACACTTCTCCTTTCTGTCTTAAAAATATTCTGTACAAATAAGTATTCTGAACTTACAGGAGAACCTGTTAAATAAGAAATTACCCCAAGATCCCATGTGAATTTAATCCTGTCATGATGGCACTTAAGAATATGAATATGAAAATTCATATATAATCCAGTGAAATTCACTCTAATTATCACGGTTGACACGGGAAAACATTTCTGAGATTAGCTCATTGTTCCCATTCACAGTGGGTGTTATTCTAAGAATTACAATCAGTAAATGAGTTCATGAATTAAAACGATTGAGAGATATAAGTGACACTAGAGTGTGTGTGTGTGTGTGTTAACTGGATAAGTCTGCATTATTAACACAGGGTTCTACAGCTCCGGCCATCCAACTTTATTAAATCCCCGGCATGGGAACCATGGAAACCTATATTCATCTTATCATATATTTCATCTCTCTGAAAGGCTGTGCACTGGGTCAGGTCTGCTGGAGGTAATCCTAAAGAATATGCTTATTGGAGATGGAAAACTGACTGTGTCTTAATATTAAATCTAATGAACCACGCAGCATTCAGCGGTGAATAGCAAAAACATAACCTGGCCAAGGATGTGAAAGATATAAGGAAGGGTTTGATATATAAGGATGTACCTTGTTGGTGTTTAAGCACCAGGTAAACTTGATCTTAGTGCAGATATGTTGGATAAATCAGCTCAGAAATAAGATTGTATGGCATAGACGGGTTGTACTAGAAATGATAAGTGTGTTTAAATTTCATCTGCAGAAATGAATAATCTCAGCAGAATTTCAATGAGGGTAGAGTAAAATTACAGGAGTTAAATTCCAAGGTTTTATGCAAAAGGAAGGCTTTTATTTTGTACCGATGCCAAACTAATTTTATACCCATTAAATGCCATTTCCCTTTTTTGTTCTCTTTCACTCTAGGAGAAAACTATTTCCTGTGACTGTTTCATTCAGTGTTGTCTTTCTTAATGTCAGGGAGATTTTGTTGCTTTTTCACACACACACACACACACATTCCTTTCCCTAAACGATGTGCCACTTTATTCTAGAAAATCCAATTTTCTTCCCTGCGGGAGTCATGGACCTCAGCTATTTCTCTCTCTCTCTCACTCTCTGTTTGTGTGTGTAACAAGGGTTGATGTATGCACTTGTGTTCGAATGTTTGCAGATTATCTGAGGCTCTGATTGACACCTGGAGCATCATTTATTATAGACAATGCCTACAGAGAGAGAGAATGTATCACTTTAGAAAGAGTGAGAGAGAGAGAGAGAGAGAGAGAGAAAGAGAGAGTATACATCTTTCCCTTTTTTCATAAAGACAATTAACTTTAGTCACCTTCTCCCATTTCCTTTCTGAAAGAGCAAGATGCCTCAGCCTCATTCTACACGTATCTCGTCCTGACTCGAGGTCAGACCATTTCCAATACCTGCACAATTGCACATTGCACTCGTACGCTGCTGCTTTCTCATACTCTATATTCCATATATATCTTTTCTAAATCAATTTTATCTGCAGTCCCACTAGTTTTAGTATTTGTGTTTGCATCTTAATACAATACAAGTCGCAGAGGTGGAATTGAATATGCTCTGGAATAAATGACGCAGCAGAGAACCATATTAGAAGTATAAGTTAAATTTGGAAACACATTTTTAACAACACATTTGTAAAAATTTGGGGAATTAGCAATTTAGGACTTGTAATGAGGTCAACTAAATGTCTATATATAGGGTGGGCCATTTATATGGATACATATGGATATACATATATACAAGGGTTAGACAATAAAACTGAAACACCTGGTTTTAGACCACAATAATTTATTAGTATGGTGTAGGGCCTCCTTTTACGGCCAGTACAGTGTCAATTCGTCTTGGGAATGACACATACAAGTCTTGCACAGTGGTCAGAGGGATTTTAAGCCATTCTTCTT
>JAOUQT010000029.1:3354983-3377227 GCA_025769995.1 Xyliphius kryptos
CACACACACACACACACACACACACACACACACACACACACACACACACACACACACACACAGACACACAGACACACTTCAGATTTGAAACATACACACTGTCATGGGATTGTGGTTAAGGAGCCAGCCTTGTGACCTGAAGGTCCCACCGAGTACTACAGCTGAAGTGCACCTAATCTCAATTGCTCACTGGGGGCCATGTACAAGGCTGCCCACCGCTCTGGCCACGTGTGCTCACTTTACTGAACAGATGGTTTAAATGGGGCGGCACAGTGACTTAGTGGTTAGCATGTTCGCCTCTCAGCACAGGGGGTTTGAATCCCGGTTCGAATTCCAATCTGGGTGGATTTTCCATGTCCTCCCCGTGTCAGTGTCCTCCCACAGTCAAAAAACATGGATTCCAGGTAAAATTGAATGCTCCAAATTTCCCTGTATAGTGTGTGTGTGTGGATGGATGTGTGAGTGCGTGTGTGGATGTGTGAGTGAGTGTTTGCCCAGTGATGGATTGGTGCCCTGTCCTGGCGTATCTGCCCAGCGCCCAGATGTCCTTCCCTGGATGGTCATTGGGAGCCCCTCCACGACCCTAGTGGCATAATAAGTGGAAGATAATGGATGGATGGTTTAACTGTTGAAGACACACTGTGTACTCTGTGTGTGAGTATTGTAGGCAAATAAGTCACTTAAAAAAGGAAAACAGGCTTCTTTATCTTTTCTTTCTAAAATTGTAGCCATGACTCGACCCCCGATATCTTGATTGCAAAAAAAAAAACTGTTTTATGCCGAGGAAATCACTTTTTTAAGATACAGAGCAGATGCTTCACTAATCAAAAAGAGATCAGTGCCAACATATTGCCCCCACAAAAAAAAAAAAAAAAAAAAAAGTGAAGGTTTGTGTGCCTTGAATAGAAATGTCTTTTCTGTGGATCTGAATGTGTCTGTTCTCCTGACGGAGCATCTGCATTCCGTCCCACACGGCACACTCACCGGGTTTCAGCTGAGACTGCAGCTCCAGATGCTGAGGATGCTCTGAGTCCGAGCGCATGTTCAGGTCCCTAAACAACGCAGTGACACACACGTTCAGTCTTATTAACACTTTAAGGATCTGCTGAATTTCACATAATAAAACTGAAATAAACACATAGAAAGAAAAGACTTACAGGCGCACACATATCTCAGCCTCCCCACACAGTTGACCCACAATGCACTGCACTTCCTCGTAGGTTTTTCCCATCAGAGGTACCCCATTCCACTCCAGGACCTGCATTCCTGCAGCCGAAGCAAAGCAGCGAGGTTAGCAAAAACAGCTAGACACGCTGAGAATATACGGTTCCTGCTAAATTCCCGTCGATATCTGGCAGTGATTCCTCAACCTCTCACCGACGTCGTCAGACTGATGCCGAGAACGCAGCGGGACGAAGGTATAAGTATTCATTTATAAAATTGCACTACATTAACAAAACTCCAGGATCCCGGCGGTGAAAAGAAGTAAAGCTCAATTAATTTAAATGAATTTTAGTGTAATAAATCAAATGAAAACCTGGATTTGGTTTCCTGATATTGTCTGAGAGTAAATCTAGACATGAGTCGCTGTATTAATGACCACTGAGATGAACTGCAATCGAATATATGTGGACCTGTATATAAATCTGTCATTTTAAACCCAAACAGGAAACATAGGATGGAGTTTGTTGAGAAGCCGTTTTGGAAAATGATAGAAGGAGACGAGAAAGCTGAGAAACACTTCAAACCCAAACACTCTCAACACAAACCACTCCAAACTTACACAAATGAACGCGAGTCCATCGTCTCTGGACCCCTTCTACAGTTGGAGATAAAAAAAAAACCACATCATTCAGAGTCCTGTCCTGATCCGAGATCTCACCCAATCAGAGGGTCGGCTTCGGTTTGGGATGAATTACATCACAAAACAGTAAAAAAGTCAAATAATGATCCTGTTTCTGTAAAAATCGATTACAAAATTGATCTGGGATACAAAATGACAAAAATCAGTGCTCTACCATGTGGTGGTGCATCGAGTGCAAAAGTAAATGGACACATTATTAATCACTAAAGTCAAGTGTTTTCTTAAGTTCTATAACATCAAGACCCAATCAATGCATTTCAGACATCTACATGATTCCGATCTTGTGGGAACGGTTTGGGGAAGGCCCTAAATGTTCCAACATGGTTAGGTAATGTGGAGGAACTAAGATGGCTCAAACACGATCCACATTTCTTGTCTGAGATGAATGTCTGATCTCATAAATGTGCTTCTTGAGAAAAGTGGACGACGTCATCTCTGTATCCATGAGATTCTTGCTTTCCTACGTTTAATTGTTCGTTCGCTATGGCAATCCAACGCAACATCTCGGATAGATTGGGGTCTTGGCGAGTAGGGTGTGGTAGCTCAGTGGGTTAGTGTGTTGGGCTAGCAATCTAAGGACTGTGGGTTCAAATCCCAGGTCCATTGAAGCTACCAATGTGGGTGCTTTAGCAAAGAACTTAACCCTATTTGCTCGAGGGATTCTGTGTGTAACCCTGTGATCTGTCCCCAAATATTAAGTGGGATACTTGAAAGTTGATTTGAATAAAAGCGTCGGCTAAATGACCAAACGTACCTACAGAGCTGAAACTCGGCTCCGTCATTCCTTACCGTGTCCTTAGAAAACCTAATCTCACGTAAGAAAGCAACTGCGTGCACAAATTCATTCCAGATTTTCAATTTCTACAAACTTCACTCTATAATAATACATTTATTTTACAAATATAAACTTTAAAACCGGGCGGCACGGTGGCTTAGTGGTTAGCACATTCGCCTCTCTGCGCTGGGAATTCCAGGTTCGAATCCCAATCTGGGTGGAGTTTCCATGTCCTCCCCGTGTCTGTGTGGGTTTTCTCTGAGTTCTCCGGTTTCTTCCCACATTCTAAAAACAGGGATTCAGAGTAAATTGAATGCTTTTAATTGCCCTGTATAGTGTGTGTGTTTGTGTGTGTGGCTGAGTGAGTGAGTGTGTACCCAGCGATGCATTGGCGCCCGAGACGGTCTCCCCTGGATGGGTGTGGGGAACCCCGCCGTGACCCTCATAAACAAATAAGCGTAAGATAATGAATAAATGAAACTTTAAAGTCATTAATCATTTAAAAACAACTGACTTTTAACTTTCATGTTGTTATAAAGTTCTCCACTGTGCCGCAGCACGGCTATTCTGCTAGTTGTGTTTGTGTGTGTGTGGGGTGTGTCACCCATATCTCGTTGTGGTCTGTTACATGTTGTTTTCTTTAAGAGCTGATGTTCTTTAAGTCAGTCTGTGTAACATGATCTGTTTTATGCTGCGAAGGTAAATTTCTTAAACTCTGGACTTGTTTTGTGGTTCTAAAATCTGATGTCTGCTTAACTTGAAGAGAAGCAGATGGGATGCTGATGCTAATGCAAAAATAAAAATGCACACGGCTCAAAAATAAAAAGAGAAAGGACAATTTACAATAGGCGTTTCAGCCTCCATTACCGTGTGCCTTCTATTTTAAGATGAGAACAAGTAAAGCAATTAAACGCTGCACCTCATTCCCATCCTCTGAAATCAGAGCTGCCCACTCATCCGTACGAGGGAAGCTTTGTTACTTTAATGCTGTTTTATTCCGAGATCATTTAAAAGGTCATTTCTGTAGCAGGAGCTCAGACTGATTCATGGCATTTCTAAAATAAATCTGTGTTTAAACCTCTGCAGAGTCAGAAACCTCAGCCATGATTATGAAACCAGTTCAATTTACCTTCGACGAGTTTCCCAGTGAGCTCCGCCGTGCTCGTGGGCGAAACCTTAGCGATGTACGCTCCAATTTCTCCATGCGCACCTGGAATCTCCTTCCCTCCAACCACTCGGATACCAAAGCCGCTACCTGCAGACCAAACGTTATTGGATTGAATATTGAGGATGATGGTTCTGAACGTAAACAGGCAGATTGTGATCATATATAAAGACGTTACCTGACACACTGTGGTCCTTTGGATCTTTCTGGAGTTTGATGCGGACATGAGGGAAAATATAATGAACAGGCTTCACCTGCGAGAAACCACACACGTGAGGGGCCTATCCCAGCTATTACCAGTATTTATGGATAAAAGAAGAAATAAATAAGTTAACAGTCTTAGTTATGAAGGTCCTAAAGGTCCCCAGTTCGATTTCTGGTCAATTGAGAGCATTCAATTCACCATGTTTTTGGACTGTGGAAGGAAACCAGAGAACCTGGAGGAAAACTCCACCCAGATGGAAACTCCACCCAGAGATTCAAACCAGGAACCCCCAGCGCTGGGAGGCGAACGTGCTAACCACTAAGCCACCGTGCCGCCCTATTTAGTAAGTTAATTCATTCATCTATCCATTATATTCCTCTACTGGGCTTGCGATGGGGTTCTCCATGCCCACCCAGGGGAGAACATCTCGAGCGCTGGACAGATAAACCCAGAACAGGGCACCAATCTATCGCTGGGCACACACTCACTCACACACATACACACTATACAGGGCAATTTAGAGCATTCAGTTTACCATGTTTTTGGACTGTGGAAGGAAACCGGAGAACCCGGAGGAACCCACACGGACACGGGGAGGACATGGAAACTCCACCCAGATTGGGATTTAAACTGGGAACCTCCAGCAGTAAAAGACGTACGTGCTAACCACTAAGCCACTGTGCCGGCATCATTTACTAAGTTGTTTAAGCTTATTGAGGTCACAGGGGCTGCTAAAGCCTATCCCACTGCTCATTGGGTGAATGGCAGGGAAATAACCAGGACAAACTGTAAGCTCTGCCTCACAAGCGCAGATCCTTTTATGAACTACATGGATCATGTTTTTAGCCACAACAACCAAAACTCATTAAATCACAGAATGGAATGATAAACACACAAACAGACTATATTTCTAACTCTTCTTTTGTGGAGAAGCAACAGCACAATAATGAAAACACTTTATCCTCAGGACACGGTCTTCGCTTTCTCTGCCTCTTATTTCTTGGTGATATAATTCATGACATTCATGGATGAACTGTCGTCACCTGCACTGATGACATCCTCAATCTACTCCATGAACATAAAACGGGACGGCCTTCACTTACTTCTGACCGGTTATTCCATTAATTAGAAATATGTCACTATCATTTAAACGCTGTCCTGGGTCCTGACAGCAGGCTTATAGAGGACAAACAGACACGTGCCTTAGACGGAGAGGGGGCTGAAGCTTCTAATCTTAATATTTAAAGATTGTTTTATTAACCCCATTTGAATGTAGATGTAAAAAAGTGTCAATAAAAAATAAACTACGTTGTTTTGTGTCTTATCCAGTCTCATTCTGATGCCTCGGTGGTTCTGTCCTCGACTCCACCACTGCCTACCGTTTCAGGGACAGAGTGCTTCCTCTGATATTCACAAACCTGCTGAGTGTTTCTTTTTTAAGATCTGAGGCCGGAGAGCCGCTGTACTGAGCGCCTGTAAAAGAGCTGTCTTATTTCTGTCCATCAACTGTCCATCAACACCACCATGATGGACCACCAGTGGACTCCTGTCGTTGTTTTTGCAGACCCCAATCAGTGGGCCTTTTAAGCACGGTTCTTTTGCAGTCTGACTTTAATGACACTATCACCTTAGTGTCATGAACTTAATGCGTCACCTGTCTTTTATCTTGTCCTGGCTGTAATCCAGTGCGTCCATCACGAGGTTTATCAAACCAGTCTGTCTCTTCATGCTGGAGATGGTAGGCTTTAAAGAAAAAAGACATTTGTAGTATCTTTGTAGTAACTCTGACTGCATGTCCAAGCAAATAAATACAGACGTCTCTCTCACACACGTCTAAAAGGCAAATGGATGTAGATCAAATGCCAAAGAAACGATGTTCGCTTAAAATAAAATGATAAAATGCCACTTGTTCATGGTGTAGGCCAAAAGACCTGCAGGGAACGTGTGCCTCTGCATGCATGTTGTACCCCTCATAAGGTCTCATGCGATGAGAGGGTAAGCACAAGTTCGGTACATTATTAACCCACAGAAATCATGGACATGAGAATGAGAGGATACCTAATCAATACGTTAGATCAACGACTCTCAGCTGGTGGGACGTGACTCAATAGTGGGTCGCAGACAAGTTGAAGAGCTTTTTTGGATTAAATAATCTGATTTGGAATCATCTTAAAAGAAATACATAATACAGAGAGAGGCATGCGTCAGATGTGCGCAGCATTCTCGTTGCCATGGTAACCTCCATCCGTTTGCTGGTTACACTTCTCTTTAAATTGTGATGATGTTCGAAGGCAAGTATTTCTCAGTTTCGTAAAATAAAAAAAAGCTTTTAAATATACTTGGCATGCATATGTGTGTTCAAATGCTACTTTTCAAAAATAAATTTGGTTGCAACTTAATGACCATGAGAAAATGATTAATAATAATTGATTTCCTGTAGATAAAGGTGTAGATCTCAGGGTTGGCGGTGATGGGTTGGTGATCTGGGATCAGTCTGTGCTGCATTTCAGCTCATTATCAGTAGAGGGCATGGCGCTGAAATGATGCTATTCCAGGGAGCCCTCTCGACTTATTACCCTGCAGTATCTGCCACCTTTAGTTCTGCAGCTCTACTCAGTTATGCTGCACGGTGCTTTATTTGCTCGAGGCTGCTTTTCATGTCTGTTGTTTTATTTGTTGTCTTGAGGGGTAGATCAGTGGTTAGGGCGTTGGACTACCAATCAGAAAGTTGTGGGTTTAAAACCCAGGTCCACTGAAGTTACTAATGTGGTTCCTTGAGCAAGACCCTTATCCCCCCATTGCTCCAGGTTGCTGTATCAACCCTGTGTTGTGATCCCAACCAAGTTGGGATACTTTTAAGTGGCTTTGGATAAAAGCGTCTGATAAATAACCAAATGTAAATGTAAATGTAGGTGTCAGCAGCTTTTTGCCCATGGCACTGCCGCAGCAATGCAGCTACGATGATTACGAAATAGACCATGAACTTGTTGTGGACTGATAGTGTTGCAGTCCTGGAGGATGCACTCAATAGACTTTTTTTCAATTGTTAGATACGGACATTTGATCTTTAAACAATCTGTACATGGCGGTCTTACATGGTTGATGCTGTTGCAAGCGGAATAAACCTCTGTCCTTTCAAGGATTCTTCTAACAGCAAAAACACAAAACAGTTTTTTCTTGCCACTGTCGCTTCAGTTTGCTCTTTGGGGGCTCCGTGTCATAACACTGTAAAGCCGCTTTGTGACAATGCATGGTAATTAAATAATGCTATATGAATAAAATACCAAAACTAGAACTAGAAATAGAAAATAAGGTTCCTGGGCCGAAACCAGTCCAGAACCCGTGTTGCATTGTATTGCATTATACGAAATATCAGCTCTTCTTATTATACAGATGGACCTTTATACAGTTTATCTACCAGAATTTGCGACTTTGATGTCGGTCACGCATGACACATTACTTGACTAGAGTGTAAGGATGTTGGAATCATGGTATGAACTCATGACTTCTTGATGGACTGAGCTTTACCTTTAAAAAAAAAAAAAAAACACAGAGCTCGGGCATTCCCACATGCCATGGTACAACACATATGCAAGGTTTATGCATGTGCCATCGATATGACAGAGTCATGTCTGAGGTTTCCTGTGCTGCATATGGACATGGATACCAGGATGGGGCGGGCGTGTACCACACAGATGTGCCCGCTATTCAACACTATGGCACGCATGAGACAAGTTGATTTATGCTCAATGGGATTTCAAACTCTCACCTTCCACTTTCCAGCTAGCACGTCCTGCTGTGACACAAGCATTGCATTTCAGTGAACTTGCAGCGGGAAACAAAACTATTCTACAGTTTTACATGAATTTTAAAAAGATGCGTCACATTCAACACTCGCTGCGTGACATCAGACAGAAATCATATCAGTGGGTGAGGTAGATGGTGGGACCAGTGGTTTTAATTTAAGTATTTATGACTTTCTACAGAAACATATCTGCAGTAATGTAATGCCAGCTTAGTATGTGGGTGAGATGGTTGGTCAACACACATCTGACTATATTGCATTGTTCTAAAACTTAATGAAATCACACAAACAATGTCACAATCATGCATGAGATACATCAACCACAGCTTTTAAGATCTTTAAACATAATTACCTTCACTGTCTGACATGGCACCCTGGAGATCATCCATGATGAAGGCTATGTCCCTATCATATCCACGTGTACTTGATTCCTCTCTCATATGCTGCTGTACCTCTGGCAAAGAGTGACTCGAGCCAAACTGGTCCCGAGAATCAGCAGAAATAGGTGGGAGGGGTCCGGCGGACGCCCGTGCCATTCCCATGGGTTGGCCGACTGGACTGAGTGGACTTTCTTCTTCTGAGTTTTGAGCCACAATGGGGATGCGCCCTCTACTCTGGCTAATAGGCAAACTAGTTGGTTTAGCCCTCACTAATCCAAATTGAGAATCAATGGCTTCGCCTTCTGACTTTAACCTAAGTGAGGAGCTGGACAGGTCCCGTTTGATGGACAAGTCAAGACCATATACTGAAGAAGGTCTGGAAGAAGGTCTGGAGCGTGTCCCGCTAGGGTAGGTACCATCATCTTGAAGGGAAGACCTTAAGCTGGGCACAAGGTTAAGCGAGTGGCTAAGGTTGAGTGACTGAGCCAGGTTGGTGCTGATGTTGGAACCTGGGTATTTTTGCAGCTCAGCCAAGTTCTTCCGTAAACCAAATGTGATCTCATCTTGTAAGAGTCTTGCTCTGCTGGATAGTCCTGCAACCGTGGGGTCGGCGGAGGATAAGAGGCTGCTGTAATCAGGTTCCAGGTCTCTGCTCTCTTGTATGGGAGAAAATTTGGTAATTTTGGGATCTATCAGAGCTCGTTTATTTTTTAACTGTTTCTGATAAAGAACCGAAGCTGAAAGCTGCTTCGCGGCTTGTTTTTCTAGAGTCAACCTCCCTATGCTATATTTCTCTGACTTCGGGAAATGTCTGAAGCTGTCGGGATGTAGATAATGAGATAGACCTGTGAGCTGATCCAGACCTTCTGTACCTCTCCTGAACTCTTGCTTGATTTGCTGCTTTAAAAGCTTCAACTCGTATGGCTCCTCCATCGCGTCCTCCTCTGGCTTACCATAGGAATGTAATCTGGATGAAGCCTGAAGCGGTCCGATAAAGTCCGTGACATCTGCTGTCCGTCGGACTTCTGCAGCTCGGAGCCGCCGGTCACTCTTACTAATATCCTTGTCAGGGATGTTAAAACTTGACCCCAAACCTGCAGAGCCCTTTGTAAGTTCACCTATATCATCAATCATCACATAGTTTCTTGCATTGTGATGGTCAAGGTCTGCATAGAAGGATTCTGCTGAAATGCTGGACATGGGACTGCTTGCAATACTGCCTCTTTCCTCAAGACCCATCCTTAGGTCTAGACTGCCATATTTGCCTCCAAGGTGTGAGACCCCATAGCCACTCTCTGTGGAAGTGGGAACAATGAGTAGCGGCTGATTTCGTATAACCTCGTAGTTTGTGGTCATTTTCGGTTCTAGGTCGGACAGGGTAGTCTGGCGGCTTTTGTGTTGCATAAGCAAGAGCTGTGAGGTGTGATCGTAACCAGTTTGTTGGGAATGTTGACTAAGTGTAGGTACTGAAGAGTATATCGATTGGGTCTGATAGGGGGACATCTGTTGGTGGTAAAGGGATTGTTGATAGAGCGTCTGCTGAGAATAATGACTTGCATTCTCACTTTGAGAGGCATACTGATAATGAGAGTATGGACTTCCTAGTTGTGCGTATTGCGAATCAGCTTCGGTTTGTGGTGGGATGAACTGGTCGAATTCGGACTGAGGGGCGGTCCTTGGCCGTTCATGCCGTTCATGACTACCACCTCGCGCTTCTCTGGTGTTACTGACTTCACTATCAGACATATAATCACGCTCCTCTGCCACACCCTGCAAGTAATCCCGCTCTCTCTTCTCTCTTTCTTTTAGCAAAGCCTCCTTTCTTCTATTAATTCCCATTTCGAGGTACCTCAACTTGGCATCGATCTCTTTCTCTTCTTCATCTAATTCGGCTTGCTTCTTTCTGAGTTTTGAAGACTCTCTCTCGACTAAATCCAACTCTTTGTCGATATCTTGCAAAATCTTTGCTCGAGCCATGGTGGTGTTTCTACACATCCTTCTTCGGGATGAACCGGTACTGTATCCCAATGAGCCAACGAGAGAGTCATCCTCAGGGGGTGGATGGGGAAGAGTACGTTTAATTTTCTTCTGGGAGCCAAACGGTGAACCACTTTGTGAGCCTTTGCTCTGCATGAGAAGGAGAAAGATTTCATTTTAAACTGTATCTTAAAAAAGGCAAAAAAACAATATTATTGATGACAAACGTCTGACTTCCTGTGTCATGTTTGATGTCAATTGCTAATGTAAAGAAAAATCATTATTACGTTGTTAGATCAAAAACACAGCTGTATTAATGTGGCACAGCTGTGTCTACAAATCCAATGTATGTGTTATGAACTTATACGACTTATAAACAATTGACAATACTTACAGAACAAACATCGGAGTACTGATACATGATCCGGTCATCGGTAATGGGACTCAGACACTTGGGATCAGAAAGTGATCGCTGTGAGGTCCTCAGAGATCTTGGGCTACTGGGCTGCCTGGATTGTTCTGCTGTGAGCATCTTCTTGGTGCTCTTTCCAGGAGACACAGGTGAAACTGGTGAATACAGAACCTTTGGAGATTTGGGTACTGACGAGACCCCATCAGCTTTCAAATGCGTACTAAAACCAATTTCAGCTGGAGTTAAATGTCTCTTATCTTTGTCAGATAGAATATCAGAGTCACTTTCTGTTTGTCCTCCTCTGTACAGGTCAACAGTGGTATCGATTTGAGCTCGAACTGGTGACTGCTTGATGGTCCCTGAATGATCTGTCTGAACCGAGATCTCTGCTACAGTTTGAATTGCAATGCTCGATACTTTGGAGCCTTTAATCTTTTCTCCATCAACGTGTCTACTGGAGCGAGACCTGCGTCTGCTCCTAACAGGGACATCCCATTCATCCTGATCCTCATCATCAGTTTGCATACAGCTGTCAACACTCCTCCTGCTTCTTCTCCTCCTTCCAGAATAAGGCCTCTCCCCTCCTTCTTCCTCATCTGATTGGACACCACTGTCTTCTATTTTCTTACTGCTTAATCCTGCACTTTGCTCAACGACTTGTTCATTCACAGAGGGACGCTTTTCAGAATCCACATTTTGTCGTTGGTGTTCATCTTTATGAAAATCTGCTTTAGCATCATTAAAACCACGAGCGGGAGCCGTGTGCCAACCTTGGCTAGTTACAGGTCCATAGGTGGTTGGTACCACAGAGGTGTCGTCCTTTACCGGCCAGTACTGAGGTTCTAAAACAATGCCTGACCGTAGGCTTTGGCTGCCGACTAGGCCGTAGGGATAAACCTTCTGCTCCTCTAGCTGTTGTTGAAGTTGCTGCTGTAGATGGTGGATTTGCTGAAGCTGTAGTTGCTGCTGTGCAAATGTCTCTTGTTGAAGAATCATGTGGGCCTTACGTTCTTCTTCTTGCTGCATTAGAAGCTGCTGTTTGATGGTCTGCAGTTCCTCCAACTCCTTCCGAACAATCAGCTCCTCCTGCTCACGATAACGTTGTATCTCCTGTCGTTCCCATTCCAGCTCCTCAGCCAAACACAACTGTTTTAGCTTTTCCAACTGCAAAAGCTCATGCTCAGCTTGATACTGCTGGCTTTTGCAATCTTCCAGAGTAGGGAAACTTGGAGAAACAAGAACATCAAGTGAGGCTGCTATGGCTTCAAGAGTAGCATCAGAGTAGAGTTCTGGGAAGGCTGTTAATGATGGAAGTAAGGTGGCAAGTGCAGCGGGCAATATTTCTTTGGATAAACCAGTGTCTAAGAAAATGGATTGGTTTCGTTCATTGGTGTTTATAAAATCATACGGTAAAGGTTGGGATTGGTTGCAAGTTGTATTAAATATGGAGCCTGGCTGGGTAGTAATTGCAGCTGTTGATAGGGTGGGTTGTGCCAGAGATGAGCACATGACTTCCTGTTCCGAACTCATTACATTTTTAACATCGATCGCCATGTCTTCAGAAAAGTAGGCGGTAGTTATGCCAGCCAGTGCTGCGTTGCTTTTCTTTGAGTAGTCCAAGGCTTCATCTGTGGTGGTTGGAAATGTATACTTTAGACAAAAACATCAGCTATTAAAAATATACTTAGACCATGCATTCCCGAGGATTTAAAGACTACAAAGCGTAAACCAGAGCGCATGCAGAATCACTGTGGTGCTAGCATGACGCAAAGCCAAAACAGTGAGGAAGAACATGAAGGCACATGCATGCATCTGTGTAAAAAATAGAAAAAAACAACAAATGAAGGAACATAAAGGGCTTATCATATTATAACATAAATCACACTGTACTGAACATACATTATACTGACCTCTTGACAGTTTTGCCGACGTCAAATCAATTGCCATATCTGGCGCCCCATCCCGGGGAACAAATCCATTTTTGGTCTCATAGCTGAACAGATCGCCAACAGGCTTCGTTTCACAGGAATAGTCAAGACTTACGACTGTGGCGTTATCCTGGCAATGGCCAACGTGGTTATCTAATTTGTTGGACAGAGGAGGTTGTGTTCTGCAGCTTCCTGTGAATGGGAGCCTATAGAGAAGATCACAGCACACTGTTCTACGTCCTGCTGTCAGATCAATAGGTGCCACTTCGTCCTCCACGACGCTTGTGACCACCCCAGAGGAAGAAGAGAAAGACACCATGGTTGTCATTGGTTTCGATACAGTAAGATCTATAGCTCCAACTGCTGATGTTTCAATCGTAATAGGTACGCCACTTTCAGTTGTGGCTGGTAAGGAGGAAGGTGGTATAATTTTTGTCGCCCCATATGACAGGTTAATAGGTATTTCTTGATTGACCGTAGGTTTTGGATGTGAGTTTACTGGTCGGTAAACTATTTGTGTCAGTGGCTCAAACGGATTATACGTTGTGAGTGACAGGGGAACTGAAGTGACAGTCGCTAAACTGAGAGGTTTACCGACTGTTATGATGTTATTATTGTTATACGTAATTGTTGAAGTGCAGGTAACGATAGTTACATTATCAGTCACAACAGTCAGTGTAGGAGCTGGAGATATTTCAGAACTTAAGTTTACAACTTCTGGTTGCACCGCAGTAATCTGTCGACCACCCACTTCGTTCGGCACGGACGACAGATTGGACTCAGGAGCTGTTAAATCCATTCCCTTGTCAGTCATTGAAACACTGACCTTCAGAGTCGTCAGGTCAATAACATCTTCAGGAAACGTTTTTCCATTTGGTTTGGGCTTCGTTTGACTCGTGGCCTTTTCCGGTTGGATTCGGACTGCCACACGGGAAGGTTCGGACAAAATCTCGATGGGTATTCCATCCTGGATGACCGACACGGTTGTAGTTCTCTGGACTTCAGTTGTAACAACCTGAGCAACAAGACTTGGGATCATGAAAGGTTTGGTTGTAATTGCAGGGTGCACTTGGTTTGTAGTTGAGACCTCATCAGTTCTCTGCATTTCATTGAGCTCTGGTTTTGTGATTTCTGTAAATGCTGCAGGTGAAGTTGGGACAGCTTCCTGAAAATTATTGAATAGCTGATGCTGTTGCATCTGATCATGTGATGCAACATTTGCATTTAAACTTGACACAGGGAGAATTTGTTCCATTTGTAACCCTTGCCGAGTATCTGTGGCTACTCGTGGTTGAGTGATTGATGCAGAAAGTGGAGAAACCATTTGAAGTAATTGATCTTGACGACTATGGTCCATGTCAACAGAAACTCTCCGCCCCATGTAAGAGATTGAGGATTCCTTTGGACTAAAGGCTGATGGTGTCAGCTCTACATTTGGCACCAGTGATGGACCTACCACTGACTCAGGTATCATGGTTGGTGGTGCTGCAGTATTACTGGCACAAGGTGTTGGATATGGGCTCCCTGATGATACAACATTTGTTTTGAAGTCTATAGTTGGAGCTGTTACTGACATCACAGATGATTTTATAATTGATGTATGTGGTGACATAATTATTAAATCAGAAACGGATGCTGCAGGTGTAGAGTTCTGTGTTCTTTCATCGTAAATCAAAGAACCAATTACTTCTTTTTGGGGTGTAAACGTTGAGAGGGATGACTCTGGGTGTGTCATGGAAACCACACTTGAGGAAACTGGCGCAAAGTGCAATGGCTTGGGTGCATCGATTACTGTAATCACAGTGGGCTCTGTGTGAATCATAGTCTCAGTTACACATTCTACTTTTGGATATGGACTTTTTACTGGAATCATTGGTGCCAACACAACTGGGGCTGATGTAATCTTTGGTGGGGTATAAATGGTGGATGCTGAACTCACAGCCACTGGAAAAGACACGGTTGGTGAACTAGCATGATGCCTATTGCTTGGAAGTGATGATGTACGTATTGGAGCTTGGGTTGTGATTCCTTCCACTGGTGATCCAGGTTCTGATGGTAATGTTATTACCACATAGGTCTCAAGGGTCTTAGCAAATCTAGGTGATAGTGGAGATTTTGGTGATGAAACACTGTGCTTACTGTCATTGGGGGCGGTCAATGACAGTGAAAGGACCTTAGGAGGTTCTTTTGCTCTGGGTAAAGTAGCAGCACGGCCAGTGTAAGCAGTCACTGGTTCAGAGAACCCTGATTGGTTTATGCTCTCTCTTGATCTGTGAAACACCATACTGCCCGGTTTACACACAGGTTTAGGTGGAACTGGGGGTGGAGACTTATGTAATTGGGTTGTAGTATGTTTCAGTAATAAAGAAGAAGCCTGGCTGTCCATAGATGCAGGTGATTCAGATGGTGCGGCTGTGAAAACCGTGGATATTAGATTTGTCTGGTGATCAATACATGGCTGAGGTAAACACTCAGTTGGCAGGGCTGGTGGGGAAACTGTGGGTGGTGGCGGAAACTCAATTACTGGCTTATCTGCTCTTTCCCGAGAAACGGGTACAGATTTTGATGACACAATAGTTATTTCAGTAGCAGCCAGAGGTGCAGGTCCCATCAGTGGGACATTATGAGTGGGGGGAAAAGAGGATGCACTTTCTGGAACGGGCTGACTGGACAATGTGGTTGGGAAAATGATGATGGAATTACTCTGCTGTGTAGTTTGCACAACAGGAGCCACATCCTGAGAACGTGGTGATGTAATTTCCACCATATGAGGGGGTATGTTTTCACAAGCTAGCTTAAGTTCTTCTTCTATTACTGATTGAATTTGCTGGGAAGATAAAGATCTCAGCACGTCTATCGTGGGAGAAACCGCTGTATCGTTCTCCTGTGAGACCTCAGGAGAGGAAACAAGTGTTGACTGGAGTTCCGTTGCTGCTTCAAGAAGTTCAAGTGGAATATTAACAGAACATGTAGTTGGACTCAGAATTGCGTTGTCATCTGCTGGTATGGTAGTTGGAACATACGGTGACGGCATTGATGAGATCTGCTGATCAGTTGATTTGACTTCCTTAGAAACAGCAGGATATGTGAGAGACTGTGTTGAATGAGTTATAGATACCGAGCCGGGCTCAGAAATAGCTTCTTGTGTTGCCACTGTAACACTTGATTGAGCGGCATGAGCTGAAATTTGTACTGCAGGTGCAGAATGAATAAGCGGCTGCTCTTTTGGCTTGACATCTTGCATTTCAACAAAGTCTGGAACAGTTCTTGGTGTAAAGGTGAACTGCATCGCTGCCACAGGACTCGCTGATTGAACCAGAGTATCTGTGTTTTGTGGAATTGAAGCTGAAGTTACACATGGAGTTGTTAAAATTGTGTAACCAGTGGTTGACTCAACCAGAGTTTTTTCAGCTGGACTTGACTTGGCAGCAATTTGCTCATGTTCAGTGATGCTGTATGATGATGATGAGGAGGAAGATGTACTCCTCACAAGGATTTCGGTTTCACAAACTGCAGTTTGTTCTATTAATGAATCTGAAAATGAATGTACATCTGGTATAGTTACAATAGTTGACTCTGAAGGAGGCACTGAGGCTGGTTTTGGAGCTAGGGGTGGTTTAGAAACTGAAACGTTTGATTTGAAGGATGCGTCCGATTGTGGTTCAGAGATATCTGCTTTTGTAGGTGTCAGAGCTGGCTTTGGAGATAGTGATGGTTTGCTACCAGGTACTTCAGGTACAGTTTCAACAGTGGTTATTATTTCCATTTGTTCCTCAGCAGAACATTCTGTTTCTTGAGGAGACATGGAAACAGGGACAGTGGTTTTCTCTGAGAGCTCAGTAAAAGATATTATTACAGTCGAGTCAGAAGCAAAACTTTCTGAACATCTAGTAACACTCTGCGTTTTGGAAACGGTAACTTCTTCAGACATCTGTCCTGGAGGGGATGATGACAGCACTGCTGGAGACTCAGAAAAGTCTGACAGCACATTTCCTGCAGTTGGTTTTGTCGAAGGAACTTCACACACGACGGATATGGGCTCTGGTTCTACTGGCTGTGCAAAAGATGCAGCAACCTGAAACACTTTATCATTTGTGTCATCGGTTGAGCCATGTAGTTCCTGCTCTTGAATAGTTACATCTTCCTCCTCAGGCTCTTCTTCACCAGAGGAACACTGTGTGATTTTCAGGTCAGGAATTGGATGGAGAGTTCTCTTATCAGAATCATCAACATGAGGTATGATCTTGTCAGAATATGGTTCCATAGCACACACAGTAGGTTCGTTCTGTTCATCCGTGGCATTATCCTCTTCACCACTCGAGGGAATTACTATGACTTCAGAGGAATCATTCAAAGGCTCGGACAAAGGAGACAAAGGGGACATTGGAGATAAAGGACTTGAGTGTGTGGGAGTGGTTTCTTTCGATTCAGACTCTTGAGTCAACTGGCACTCGACATCCTTTTGTGTTTGAATCTCCTCGAGTTCTGATATAGTCACATAACAAGTATCAACATCAGCCACTGCAGCAGCACCCTTCTGTCTATTTAATTGTTCTGCTTGGGTTTGACCCATCAGCAACAGTTCTTTCTTCTTCTGCATTTCTTCATAGACCTCCTCTGGCATCCGAAGGGTTCTCATGCTCTCATGAACAAACACACTCGTCAAATAATCATCCTCAGAAACATCTCCAGCTGCCATAGCCTGTGCTGGCCCTTCCACTAATGTCTCATATGCATAATCCTCTATCAGCATGCCCCCGTACAGTGGCTCGATATCAGGAGGTGTGATTTTTTTCTTCATGCCACCAAAGTTTCGAGCTTTCAGCATCATTTCTTCATACGTCTCCTCTGCACTCTTTAATGGTTTCTGCCCAATACCATGAATGTCCTCCTCAGAAGATGGGACCATTGGTTGGTGGCCAACAGCATCTTCCTGTTCTGACTCAAAAAGATCTGAGAATGACAGGGATTCATAGGTTTTCATGACCGAAACTTGCAGTAAGTCTTCAGATTCAGATATGGCCTCTTTTAAAGGGAAAGCAGACTCTGGTTTGTCTAATCTACTGTGAACATCTTCATGGTCTTTCTTGATTTTTCTGGAAGACTTCTTCAGTTGTTGCTGGGAGGTTTCACTCTGTCGCTCCTGTTGATCCCCCTCCTTCAGCAACTCCTCCTCCTCAGATGAGACCTGAATCGATTGAGGCAGTTGACCTTGTCGATGTTTCACTTTTCTCTGATGTTTGCCCTCTACACCTTCTTTCTTGTGATCTGGACTACTGTCGCTTTCTTCAAGTGAAGACAGCGATGTAGGTGATGCAGTCCCTGGTGCCATGTGGAATACTTGCATACTGGAAGACCCATCCTCTTTAGACCTTTCTTCAGAATTTTCAGTGCAGCTTTCCTCATCAGTATTAGAAACCTGCTGTGCTGAGAGGAAGTCAGGCTCCATACCCGTTTTTTTGTCGTCTTTAGTTTTATGTTTACAATGTTCTGCTTCATTGGACTCCTGTATTCTGATCTCAATTTGTTGATCTGCTGAAGAAGCAGCAGCAGAACTCATTTCCAGTAGCTGCGTACGTATGTAGTCTTCATCCACAGACTCCGGACTGACTGCTTTAGACTCGTCACTGCTAGAAGTTTCAGCATTAAGGTTCCTGATTCTTTTTAGAACCGGCGATGGGTCTCCCTCATTGGCGCTATCGATGGAGCTGCGGTACTGTCTTGCAAAAATTGATGCTTTAATGTGATCTAAGTCTGCTGCAGTTTCCTTCAGAGAACATTCAACGGCCCTTTGAATCTCTTTAAGCTCCTCTTCGGCTGAACTGTATGATTCAGGTGAAATTGTCAATGCCTCATGCCCAACTTGATCTTTCTGACTAGTCACCTTTAAACTGTCTATTGGCAGTAAAGCAGTTGGAGGCACAGGCTGAGGAGGTGTGTCCTCTAATTTAACTTCAGGCTGTTTATGTTGATGGTCACTTGCAAAATCTAAATTCTTTTCCATTTTTTGAACCTGCAAACAAAACATTATTTTATTTTATATATATCAGAATACATTTTAAAATAGTTTTATATAAACATATCCCATTAATATATATTTAGGTATATTTTACCTCATAAGGTACTGCGGAGGTCTCCACCATCTCAGGTTGCATTTCCACAGAGACCATACCTCCTGTTTGTACCTCTTGCGGGAGGCTCGGTGCAGCTCCAAAAGGCCGTCCTGCTTTCTGAGGGTTTATAGTTTCTGGCGGTTGATCTTCGCTCTTTTGTACTGGTGGTACAACATCACGCTCTAACTCCAACTGATCCTCAACCATCGTAATCTCCACAGTGTCTTTAGCAGCAAGTTCAGGCTTAAAGGAAACCAGAGATCGTTTTCCCTCAGAAGACCGTTCATCTTTAATCTGAGCAGAATCTGGAAGTGATGGATCTTCAGTTATGGGTTTAGAATCAGCAGACACATGGATGTCTTCAATGCTCAGATGTTTTCCTGAAGCAGTCACTAGCTGAGCTTTGGGTGAACTTGAAAAGTCAGCTTTCGACACAGAAGAAGGACTGGGAACATGTTCAGTGTCCACTAGTTGACCTGATAGAGCTCTTCCTGTCTGACAGTCCAAACACAGCCATTCAGCCTGTTTATGGAAAACGGAATCAGATTTATAAATATATGCATTCATTTAACAAACTGAACTTCTGATTGCATGAATTAATACAAGTTTTAATGTTGACATTTGGTCAAAATCTGAACAAGGCTCATTTACCAAAAAAAAAAAAAAAAAAAAAAAAAAAAAAGGATTTAAGAGAAAAAAACATAGAAAATTTTTTTTCTCTAACAGTTCATTGGCTTCTTTTTCTTTTACATGTAAAACACAAAATTTGCTTCTTCTCATATTCTCTTCTTAATATGTGAAGCTGTAAATGTTTTAACAGAGCAAGGTTTCTGTGACACCAGAGAGGATGTTAAATCTTTATAAAGCACAGTTATGTCGTAATTTAAACATACGCTTGCATTTCTGAATGAATCTGGATTTTCGGGAGTACACTGTGATTTAGAGACTGCGTCTTCGGTTTGGGTCATTATTCCATTTCCTGTGACAACAATGAAACAAATGGAAAATTGTACAGGGGTGTGTGTTTGATGTTGTGATATGAAAGTATGTGAGACGGACAAAGAAGGTTATATTTGCAGCTAAGGTTCTATTTTCTGAAATGTTGTGTAAATTCAAAAATAAAAATAAAACTTTAAATCAAACACTACAGCCTAAATGATATCAGTGAGGATGACTAAGTCTAAACCTGGCGTACAGACTGCACACCATGATGAAACCTTTTCAGACCAAGGGTGCATTGCCTTATATGGTATTATTTTTAAAAATAATACATGTTTAATTTAATTATTTTAACTGTGTTTAACACAAATGATTGTTTACACCAACTTCTGCCCTGAAGACCTGACCATCATTGTTTTATTTTTTTTTTAATGATCCATTTGCCTGTTCTGCCCACACGCAGAAAAATTTGTCCTGCACCTTTAACCCATCCATACAAAAATATATACACACCACTCAAGTGAGCACACGTGTTCGGACCGGTGGGCAGCCTTGTATACTACGCCCGGGGAGCAATTGGGGTTAGGTACCTCGCTCAAAAGCATTTCAACCATAGTGCATGGTGGGGCTGGGAATCAAAGCAGGAACCTTCAGGTTAAAAGGCTGGTTCCTTAACCACAAGCCTATTATGTTACACACCGATTATGTTACGTTTGGTTTATTTAGTGAATTAAATTAAACAGACGGCATCCATATATCTTATAAATAAGTAACGTTGTGAATGATAGGTCCATGTTAAGGTCGTACCAATGGACTCTACATGTAACACACCAAGCTGTACTTTTACCCCCAACACCGCTGAGGGTACAGGTTTCTATTTCAGCAAAAATGTACAAGCACCAGAAAGGTTGCTTCTTAATCTCCAAAAAATCCTGACTGATTTTTATTTAGAATTTTAACATGAATACGTTTCATCTTTTCCTTTGGCTTTAAAATTTAAAATTGTACAGGTTATGGGTGGCACGGTGGGTAAGTGGTTAGCACATTTGCCTCTCAGCGCTGGGGATTCCTGGTTCAAATTCTGATCAGAGTGTCCACAGGGGTTTTCTTTGGGTTCTCCAGTTTTCTCCCACAGTCCAAAAACATGGATTCCAGGTAAATTGAATGCTCTAAATGGCCCTGTATAGTATGTGTGTGTGGATGTGTGAGTGAGTTTGTGCCCAGTGATGGATTGGCGCCGTGTCCTGGATGTTCTGCCCAGCGCCTGAGATGTGAGATATTCTCCTGGATGGGCATTGGGAACCCCACCGCGACCCTTGTAGAGGGATAAGTGGAAGATAATGGATGGATGGATGGCATATTTATTCATATTAAAACCATCTTTTTAATAATATCTATTTTTATTTTATACGTATTGAATTAATAAAATTAGCATAATTATTTGTAACTCCAGTGTAATGTACTTTCACATGTAAAAATGTACTATGCTACCTTACTTGATGACATTGTTGAGTAATTAGATCGTTGTAATGCACTACTTTAAACTTTTTACCCCAACACGGTGATGGTGCCAGTTTCTCCCTCAGCCAAACGGGAGCTTAAATGATTTAATTAATTAACCAGGATCTCAAAAAACTGATGGGCTGAATCAGGTAAATTAAACATCAACGGCAACTGCACTTAGACTTCATTTCATGTAAGTAATATACACACGGTTTGGATGCTGCCACAGCACATCCCATTATCCATAGACCAATGAAATAAAACGGCACCCGTAGAACTGAAACTTGCATTTGCAACTTGCAACATAAAGTGGATGAAGTAGCCTAGTGGTAAACATCTAACGAGAAAAGTCACAATCAGATCCTTCAAACACATCATTTATGAATTATTAATAAATTAACAAATATAAACTGCAAGCACTTCCCTCCCTGTTTCTGCAGATCTCATCACTTTGATGTTCCTCTGCAAACCTCAGCCTCAGTGATATTGTCTTTCTCTGCACAGATTTGTGTTTCTCGATAATCCTGTTACATAACTGACAGATTCAGTCCAGAGCGAAGGATCTCGTCAACAACCGGCACTTTCAGGCCTTTACTCAAACTGTTGGCTTATTTATACCTCTTATCCTGATAAGTTTTAAAAGATTATGTTCAAGAAAAAGACGTTTAGTAAATGAATAAATAAATAATAACATTTATATTTGGTCGTTTTTTGCGATTTACAAGTAACCCGACTTGTGCAAAGCTGACAATACAGTAAGCTTACAGCAATGAGGTTTAAGAGTCCTGCTTAAAGACCCACACTGGCATTTTCAGTGACTTGGAATTTGAACTCCCAACCTTCCGATTGATGGCTTAACCACTAAGTTACCACATCCTCACAAGTATTCATTCATTTATTCATTTATTCTTTTCTGCTTAATCCTCTACTAGGGTCGTGGTGGTGTTTCCAATGCCCATCCAGGGGTGTGTCATAGTAATTACAATGAAAAAAAAAAACAGCCACAGAAACACAAAACTGTTTATAATAAAGGGAACACTAAAATACCACATCCTAGATCTGAATGAATCAAATATTTCAGTATAAAATCTTTCTTTAGTAGGAGGTCTGGATTTGGAATCCTACTCAAAATCAGATGACCGGCTGATCCAACTTCAGTGGAAATTCCTCAAGACAAG
>JAOUQT010000029.1:3377327-3388766 GCA_025769995.1 Xyliphius kryptos
ATGCCACATGGATATATTTTCTGTTCCTGTAATTGTTGCTGTAGTTGTTGCTGTAGATGTTGTATTTGGTCAAGTTGTAGCTGCTGCTGGGCAAAGGTCTCCTGTTGAAGAATATGATGAGCCTTGCGTTCCTCCTCTTGCTGCACTAGGAGCTGTTGTTTAATGCTCTGAAGTTCTTCTAATTCCTTTTGAACAATTAGCTGTTCTTGCTCACGATAACGTTGTATCTCCTGTCTCTCCCATTCAAGCTCCTCAGCCAGGCACAACTGCTTTAGTTTCTCCAATTGTAAAAACTCATGCTCAGCTTGGTACTGTTGACTTTTTTTGTCATCCAAGATAGGGAAATTTGGGGAGACAAGAGCATCTAGAGAGGCGGCAATGACCTCAAGTGTAGCATCCGAGTATAGTTCTGGGAATGCTGATATTGAAGGAAGTAGGCTAGCAAATATATCTTTGGATCTATCAGTTTCTGAGAATATTGATTGGTTGCATTCTGTGGAATTAATTAGATCATACAATGAGGCATGAATATGTGTTGGAAATGGCTCTGTTTTAGTGGTGAGTCTGTTGCATGTTGAAGTGAATGTTGAGCCTGGCTGAGTGGTAATTGCAAATGTGGAAGTAATTGGTGAAGCCTCAGATAAGTACACAACTCCATTTGATGATCGTTGTACAGTATATCCTGGGGATATTCCTTGGGAATTTTGAAGGGTTGTTATCCCAGAAAATGACATTGAACCTTTCTTTGAGTAGTCCACGGCTTCATCTGTAGTGATTGGAAGGTTACAGTTTAGTTTAATATATCTGCAAGTCTCAATTGGACTATATACTTAGGCCATGCACTATTCAGTGTGACTACAAATAGACACCCAGACAACATGCATAAATTACTCTTGTCATACTAGCATGATGCAAAGCCAAAACACTGAGGGAGAACACGAAGGCGCATGCATGCATCTGTATAAAAAAAAGAACAAATAAATTAAAATATTTTGAGCCATTTCATATATAAAAACACAAGAAAAATAGGAAAACTGGCACAAAAAATGTAAATATCAAATTAGACATGCACTGTAATACTGACCTTTTAATATTTTTGATGATGTCAAATCAATAGCCATATCTTGTGCACTGCTTTGGCTGACAAATCTATTTTTAAGGCCCAGGTCAGTTTGTTTTGCATTATTGCCAAAACCAAGATCTTCGGGTCCCTGTGTTGTGGCATCAAAATTCCTTAAGCCAAACTGTTGATCTGTTGTGGAAACTGGAGGCTGTGTTCTGCAGCTTCCTGTGAATGGAAGTCTATAAAGGATGTCACAGCAGATTGTTCGCCTCCCTGCTGTCAGATCTACAGGCACCGCATCTTCAACAATACTTGTAACCACTCCAGTGGATGCAGTAACAGCCATCATTGTTCTCTTTGGTCTTGATATTGTGAGATCAATAGCTCCAGTTGCAGATGGCTCAACTGGAGTTATAGTGGCAGATAAAGATGATGGTGCTCTGGTTTCAGCAGGTCCACATGATAGGTTAATGGGGATCTCTGTATTAGTTGTTGGCTTGGGCTGTGAATTCACTGGTTTGTAAACTATTTGTGCCAGAGGTTCAAATGATTTGTATGTGTTTAGTGGAGGAGTCATTGAAGTAACCGTTTGGAAACTGAAAGGGGTGTCGATTATAATGTTATTGTTGTATGTAAATGTTCTAGTGGATGCACTGGTGATAATGTCTGAAACAACGGTTAGTGTTGTTGTAGGAGTTATCTCAGTTGGTCTTTTTACAATTTCTGACTGAACTGCAGTTTTAAGTGTGCCACTTGAATCTTTAAAGCCATTTTGACGATTTGACTCAATAAGATCCATTCCCTTGTCAGTCATGGAAACACTGACGTTCAGTGCTGTCAGATCTATAGCATCATCAATGCAATGTGCTTTTTCATTTTGTATAGGTGTTACCTGTTTGCATGTAGGTTCTGGAGATATTTCTTTTTGAATAACTGATATGGTATTAGTTCTTTGGAATTGTGCGGAAACATTAGGTAATTCATATTGGTGCTGGTTCGTTGTAGAGTAGATTTGGCTCATACTAGGCAGAACTTTACCAGCTTCTCGTATTTCTTGACTTTCTTCTGATTTTCTTAATTGAGATAATGTTCCTATTGCCACTGATGGCACCATTTGCTGTGATCCAAAAACTATTTGGTGCGGTTGAAGCTGATCTGGGGATGAGCCTTTTGTGGATCTAGCCTCTTCCAATTCCAACATTTGTACAGCACAACTATCTGTGGATGATGAGGGCTTTGTCGTTGTTATATAAGCAGGATTAACTGATTGAAACATTTGCCTTTCAAGCCCGTGAAAGACATTATGTGAAGCCAAAGGTTCTGTAGATGTTGTAGTTATAGCTACAGAAAACACTGATGGTGTCAACTGTATGGGTTGTGGGGCACATATTTCTGGTGCTGCGATAACTGTTGACATATAATTTGTTTTTGGCTTGATAGTTATGTCTGGAATTTCAGCCACAACTGATACTGAAAGTGACGTATCTGGTGAAGATACAGAAACCAATTTTGCTGGATAAATTGTGGCGCTTAGAGGTGATGCATAGTATTTTTCTGCTTCTATTTGTGACCTTAGACCAGGGCTTGATGGTACTGAATACAAACTTGAAGCTGGTGCTGAGAACACTGAAGACACATTATTTATATTTGGGTTCACTGTCATATTTGGAATTTCAGCCACTGGTGATGTTACAGTGGAAATGGAAACAACTGTATCCACAGGATATACTGTTGTGGCCACAGATGGTGCAGAGTAAATGGCTTTTTCCTCCAAAGATTCCTTTTTGTTTTTTTGTATAAATGTCTCAGTTTGGGAAACAAAAGAACAGCTTGTTGATTCTGAATATGGTACTGAGATTAAACTTGATACTGGAGCGTAAATCCATGTAGACACATTATTTATGTTGGGTTCTATAGTCATGTTTGGAATTCCAGAAAGAGTTGGTGATGTTACAGTAGGTACTGGAGCAGAATATATTGTGGTTGTTGTTGGTTTTATATCTATTTCTGTTTGTGATGGAAATGCAAGATTGTGTGCTACTGAAGATGGTTTTGAAACCACACTTAATGTTGGAACTGTGACATCTATCATAGTAGGTTCACAGTGTATTCCATTGTTATTTGTCACATCTGGTGCAGAGTCACCAGCTTGTCCTGTAATATTTGCTTCTATCATAATAGGAGCTGATGTTATTTTTGGTGGGGAAGCTACAATAGTTTGTGACATCATTGTTAGTTGTGCTAGCACTGGTGGTGTACACATTGTTGATACAATAGTTGTATTCTGCTGCCTAGGAGTTGGTAGAGATGATCTACGTGCTGGAGCTTGGGTTGTAATACAGTCCACTGGTGATCCTGGTTCTGATGGCAATGTTATAACTACATATGTTTCAAGAGTTTTAGCAAATCTAGGAGACAAAGGAGATTTTGGAGATGGAATATTGTGTTTGGTATCAGTGGGAGCAGTCAAGGACAAGGAAAGGATCTTGGGAGGTTCTCTTGTTCTTGGTAAAGTTGCAGCATGGCCATATTGCGTAAATGTGGACTCTTGAATTACGGATTGTTTTACACTTTCTTTTGATTTGTGGCTAAACACTATGCCACATGGCTTTGGTGGGACAGGGGGAGGTGACTTGTGTATAGTGGTTGCAACTTGTTTTGTCGGTGCCATAGACTCTTGGCTGGCTATGGTTTTTACAGGCTTACTAGTAGTAGGTACCATTGACTGTTGATTAAAAGGTATGTGAGGTAGGCTTGGTGGTGAAGTTGCAGGTGGTGGTGGAAAGTCAATGACTGGCCTATCTGTTCTTTCTCTGGAACTAGTTGAAACTTGAGGTTCGAGTTGTGTTGAGACAAAATTTGTGTCAATCTGAAATCTAGATTTTGGTTCCTCAAGAGGATAAGGCCCTGAACTAATAACGGAGGATATACTCACAACAGCAGGTAGACTGGTAATATCAAGTGTTTCTTGTGTTAACATGGGTATATTTTCAACATTTGGTAAAATGACTTGATCTTTCACGATCTGAGATTCATCTACTGCACGTTGGAAATTTTCTGTTATTGACTTGGTGTCAGAGACTATTGTCTCTGCTGGCAGAGAAGATGCGGGTTCAAAGTTTAGAGTTGTACATATGATTGGAAAAACCTTTGTGGAAGGGTCTACAAACATGCTGGACTGTGAAGCTGGTATTGGAATTTGATGGCCTGGTGTTGCTTTCACAACTGATTTGTCAGAATCTATACAAGGAATAGGAATTTGAATGTATGAGGTCATATCTGCAGCAGGTGAAGTAGTTGAAACATCGGAGTGCTGCATAAAAGAATTGACTGAAATGCTAGGATTTGTTGGCTCCGAAATGGATGAAGAGCATGTTGATACTGCAGTCAGGGCAGAAATATGCCCTTGATCTATGGCTGTGGTACTTGTTAAAGCAGGAGCGTGCACTAGATTAGAACATGCATGTGTCTGATGAACTGGATAGTCTGAATTTGAAGACATAATATCTGGCATTTCAACAATAACTGGAAAAGACTCTGGATAACTGGAAACAATGTAAGTAGATGTATTTTCTTTTGCGGTTTGGTTAGGAGTTGAATCTGAAGATGGAACTGGAACTTCTGATATAGGAAAAACCACATCAGGCACAAAATGAGTAAACGTTTCACATGGAATTGGGGCTTGTGACACATACACTGATGTAGTTGTAGAATCTGAGATGGTAGACACTGTAGGTAATACTGAAAATGGGCTCATTGCTGGACTCTGCTCCTGTGTGGACACTGAATTCACTGTAGATGCTGACACGAGTGTAAACAAATCTACAGTGTTTGTTGGTTCTATAGATGTTTTTGAATGTAAAACAGAACCAGCCTGTGATACTACATCTTGCACTGTATCTTTAATGGTATCTGAAGTAGACCTTGAAGTAGACACAGGCTTTTCATCTACTGCTGGTATAGAAATTGAAACACCAGATGGCTTAGAAGCTTGGTTTAATTTTGCAGACACAGTATATTCAGAAAAATCTGTATCTGTAGTGAAGGAAACTAATGTTGGCTTTGGAGCCAGTGGTGGTTTAGTTACAGATATCCCAGGTAGACCTGAAGCTGCAGAAGCCTTTATATTTTGCTGTGTATGTGCAGCTTCTAAAGGAGTAGTGTGAGCTAAATCTTGAAGTACTAATGTATTTTGTACAGATTCAGATCCAAGAGTTGACATATCTTCTGCAATATAGGTTTTTGGTGGAATAGATACTTGCCCTGCATCCAAATCATTTAAGCATGATGAAAATGTTGTGAAATCTAAGGGCGTACTCGGTGGAGACAGAGGCGATGTTTGAGAATCCCAAGAGGAAGTAAGGGACACGTGATCAAGCGTTGGTTTTGATTGTGGAACTTCAGAAACAACAGATATGGGCTCATACTCTACCATTTGTGCCTCTACTGACGATTCAACAAATACAAAGTCTCCCTCTGCTCTGTCATCACACTGAGGACTACCATTTAAGTCAACTATTTCATGCTCCTTTGTGATGCTGTCTTCATCCTGCATATCCTCTTCCCCAGAGGAATACTGAGTAATCTTCAGGTCAGGAATAGGATACAGAACACTTATACCAAGCTGATTCTGATCATCTGGAGGTGTCGACTCATCCCTAAATGGCTCCATAGCACATTTAATAAGTTCAGGTGTAAATTCATCCTTGGCATTATCCTCATCGCCACTTGAGGGAATTTGTATCACTTCAGCAGAATCATACAAAGGCTCAGATGAAGACATAGGTGATATTGGTGATAAAGGAGTCGACTGTGTAGGACTTGTTTCTGGTGTCATAACCTGTTCCTGATGTAGCATTTCATCACTTGCTGTTTCAGCATACCACTGCCAGTTTTCATCATGTAGCTTCGTAAACTCATAGTTTTCTGATATATTCACATAACAAGTCTCAGTAACAGTAGTATCTCTGTTAGAAGCTGATTTATTCACCTGTAAATGTTCGGATGCTGAATTGTTTCTCATACATTCTCTATATCTCTGCATCTCTTCATAGGCATCATCTGATGTTCTAAGTTTTCTTTCTACTTCTGGAACAGAAATATCATTCAAGTATTCGTCTACAGTAGTATTAAAACCACCTGCTACAGCTTGTGCTTGTTCCTCCACTAGAGACTCATAAACATAGTCCTCTATTAGCATGCCTCCATACATTGGCTCAATGTCGGGTGGAGTGATTTTCTTGGTTATAGCTTTGAGTTCTTGTGCCTTCTGCATTATTTCCTCATATACCTCATCTGCACTCTTTAACTGCCTTTCTCCAATATCATGCATTACATCGGTTGACAGCAGTCGGTGGCTAATAACAGTTTCCTGTTCTGACAATGTACTTGGTGATAGGGTCAAGTAAGAAAATGCCTCATACGATTTCATGTCTGAAACTGGCAATACTTCATCAGTTTGAGATGTGCGCTCTGTTCCCGAGTCATCTGATGGATGATCTAGCAAGTTGTCTTTTGCTTGGTTGGATTTTTTGTTAGATTTTTTGCTCTGCCTTTGTTCGGGTTCCCTCTGTATTTCCTGATCTACAAGCTGATTTCCTTCTTGCAGGGTCTCTTCCTCTTCAGAGGACACTGCTATAGTTTGAAGGGGTTGACCATGCCTATGCTTAACTTTGCGTTGCTGTTTGCCCTCCTCCTTTTTGTGATGTGAACTACTATCACTTTCTTCACCAAGTGAGGACAATGACGTAGGTGAGGTTGTTCCTGACGTGATGTGGGATGCTTGCATACTGGAAGATCCACCGTCTTTAGATAAATCTTCAAAACTTTCTTCTTCTGAAATCTGACTAACAGGAAGATTTTGTTGTAAAGAAATAGCTTCTGTGTTCGTGAGGTCTGGAGTTTCCTTGTTTTCATTATCATTCGCGAGAAAAGCTTCTAACTTTTTAGAGATTGGGCTGGATTGCAGTAAATTGTCTTCTAGATATTGAGACATAAGACAGCTACCCACATTTTCATCAGGCTCCTTATATGGTTTCCCAGATATTTCTGCTTCATGGTCAGTATTTCTTGTATCTACATCACTGACGGCATCACTTTGTTGATTATTTGGTGGCGAATCTTCATGTACAGACTCAGTATAATGCATTGTACATGCCATGTCTTCATTAAGGGCCAGTGCTTCTGCAGTTTCACTTGCCTTCTGAATCTCTTTAAGCTCTTCCTCAGAAGAACTGTATGATTCAGCTGAAACTGGAAGTACACTCTGGTCTTTTTTATCATTCACCTTTAATTGGATTGTCTGGTTGGGTGATACTGACAGGTCAATGCTTTCGTTCTCACATGGTGTAGTAGGAATGATCTTTAACTGGATTACAGCTTCTTCATTTTGGATAAGCATATCTGGAATTGAAGAACCTTCTGATAATTTTGCTGCCTGTAAAAAAAGTTAGTATAAGTAACCATGTTTTTTAACAATGTTGTAAGCATTAATATAGATAATATAGTTCACAAGTCACCTTAAATTCAAGTGATCCATCAACAGAAGAAGGCTTCATTATACTTGAACTGTCTGGTGTTGGTTCATCTTTTGTCCTCTTGGTTGGTTCTAAAACTTCACAAGATGGTGTTTCTGATTCTAATTGAAGTGTAATTGCTTCTTGAGAGCTGACAAGCTGTAGAACCTTTTCTGTAGATAATTCCTTATCTCTCATAATAGGTACTGATGGTATATGTTCCAACTCATCTTTTTTGTTAGCAGAGTTAATATGTGTATCAACTGTAGGCTGTTTAGAAGTAGGAGAAGATTCTGCAAGTTGCAGATTTGAGACCACTGGTTGTACTTCAGTTGTAATTTTATGGTCAGTGGGCCCAGGGGTTTCCATGGCTTCTGATATTTTGACTGCTTGAGCTTTGGGTAAGGCTGCTGATCCAGTTCCAGAGGTAGGTAATGGTTTAAAAATTTGTCCTGTGTCTCCCGGGTTACCAGATATGGCTCTTTGTGTCTGGCAGTTCAAGCAAAGCCATTCACCCTGAATAACAGTGAATTTGGACAAAATCAGTTTGTATTCACATTAGCAAATAAATGTAATGGCATTTATTAATCACATGCTTAGCAAACCCTCAGATATACATTAATATAATATATGTTCATAAATGAGAAAAAATAAAAATAAAACTCTTTGTGTGGGTAATTTTGTATTACACTATGTACAAAATAATAGCGAGCTCTGCCATTATTGAACAATTACCTCAGGAAAAGTTACTTACTACAAATAATAAGCTGATGTTGGTGATGTTAGTATAATGCTATGTCTAGGCAATTGGTTAGCCTAGTTTATGTTGTTAAATTATAGAATGCAAATAAAATAAAATTTAAATAAGAAGAACAAAAGATGTTTACTAAGTGTTTCCAAAATATCTCAAGGATGAAGATGATGACAACTGAGATGACCAGAACAAAAAAAATTGTAGTTACTGAAACATTTAATCCTACAAGTTAGGAGAAAGTCAAAAGATTTAGAAGACCTAAATTGAAACATCACAACATTCGCTGCCTTATCATGGGCTAGACTGCAACAAGCATTGGATAGTGCAAATTCATCCATACAGCCAAGCACAGCAAAGTAATAATGACACATGACATAACATGAATGCATGCTTAGCTACTGTATGAAAGTAAAGACTAGCAGTCAGGTGATATAGTGTATCCTGTATAAACTGTCGTACAAATCCACATACTGTAAAAAAGGCTTTGTAGTCCCTTCAGTAACAAGTCTCAGTAGCAATGGAATTGAATTTCCATTTTCTAGAGTGCATTAACACTTGCACTGTTCACCGTTTGAACCCCAAGCCCATCATTAGCCAGTACTTTAGTAATTAACAGGGTACTCAATGATTTATAATTAGTTTAATGGAGAGTCAATGCATTTTAAATTGACTTTAATTTCAATGTATCTGATGACTAATAAATAGTGCAGTTCTAATCTATAAAAGGTGAATAGGTTACATTTCGTAATGGGTTACTGTGGCAGTGGGACATGATCAAATGGCTGCTTGAGAGGATGACAGCAAGTGGAGCCAACAGGTAATGTGAAATAAGTTTCACCTCTGGCTAGTTTTGGTCACTATATTTGTATACGATAGAGAGAAAGTAAAATAAATAAATAAAATGCCAAAATTTGAATTTGTAAAAAGACTATTTCCTTGAACCCATCATCATTCAACCATGCCAGGATTAAGCAGCGATGGACTCATTATTTGATATAACAACCTCACCAGTGGTGGGATTTTTCCAGATTCTTGCAGAAGCAGGAATGGAGCGGTGCTTCAAACCTCTTGTACAGGAGCTATCTGAGAACCTCTAGCAGCTTATACCACCCAGCTTCACCCCTTTTAACTGTCATTAAATAACATCCATCACTAAACTGTACGTCTTTGTAGATGACAAATCCCCTATGACTCCCCCCTGCTGTCAGTGGATGCCCAGCCCACCGCCCAGCATTAGACACCAGAGGATATACAGAAAACAAATAACAATGTCATGGCTAGTCCGCCTATAATAATTTTCCAGATATCATCTTCATAACCTATTTTATATATGTTCTCATGGTGATGCATTCTACTGTATGTAAACAAGCAGTGGGTGGGACTGGATGCTAAGCTTCTATATAATGATTGGTGGAACTGTCAAAGTGGCAGTACTCTTGTTGACTGACAGCAGATTCTTGGCAAATGAAGTTATTATGTTTCACATGCTGTGTTCGTAGCTAGTTATAATGCTCAATATTTTCGTTTGTACATATTATATTTTAAATAAAAAAGTACATTTATCATTCCAGAGTATGCTCCAAATTTAAATTGTGTTAAGTTCGTAAAGACATTAAAACTAGCCAGTGATCTAGTTATCATGCTGTGCATAATTCCAGAAAATGCTACTGTTACATTGTGACTTGCTGGGCAACTGGGGTAAGCTGTCATTCTATGTACATACTATAATACTATAATTATAATAAAATGTATGATGTAGACCCAAAATCTGCTTCCCCTATTAAAAAAAGGGGAAGCAGCGAGCAATGAAACGGTGAAATTACTGTAATAGAAAATTTAAATTCTGATTTATCAAAAATGACTATTGCTATTCATCTGTTGAATAAAACATGTACTCTATTGCTTCATGTAGCTTCAAAGATTCACCTCTGAATGAACGAGTATGTCAATGCACATAAAAGACACATAACGCTCTCTAAAATTACATTTAACACGTTTTGAATGTTCATATTTTTCATCTCTGTGGAAAATAAAGAATCTACATACAGTGCATTAGGGCTCTTTCATCAGTAAACTTGAACAACTCAACTCAAGTGGATTTGTGCTGAATATCATTTGATTGGTCATTTCATTCCATTTGCCTGTTATTTGCCTTCGCAATGAATGGCTGTACAGATGTGCTCTGTAAGTGAGGGATAAAATGACTGATCTTCATAATCACACGTCAGCTCTAAGGGCTATTAAGAAACACAAATTAGCCTACCACATGTTTTTGGACAGTGGCATGAAAACCACACACAGAATGGACCAGTGAATTGAATCCAGGACCTTGTTGTGGGCAGATAAAATCATCTTATATAGCATTTACTGTGACAAGAAAAGTAATTACTTTTGTTGTATTTTGTGAAAAACTATAAATGAATGACGCATCCTAGATTACTATAGTGCTGCTCAAAATTGTTCAAAATATGGAAGTGTATCCTAAATGTATCCTAAATACAGTAGCTTCAGGAATACTAAATGGAATGATGGTAAGATGAGACCCTTGCGCTTCAAAGCCCGAGAAAAATAAGGGAAACTAAAGCAACTATTATTGAGCACAGTGTCACGCCTCCTTTAAAATCAGCTATGCACTTATAATCTCCAGATGAAGAAGTGATGTCAAGCATTTACGATTCTTAGACGTAAAAGATCCTCACACATGCAGAGTGGCCCTCACGCATTGTAGACTGAATCAAATCAGAGTCTGGGCTGTTTCTGAACCATGCCTGCTCTGTTACAGATTTCCCAGCAGTGGTATTTGGCAATGGATATAGCTGGACAAGGTAGCAGATTTTATCAGAAACTGCAGTAGAATTTTTGCCAAAAATAGGTTTAGTGATAATAAAAAGTGTTAACGTACTAATCTTACTTTTAATTCTACAACACCCCTGGCTGTTAATGACACAAAGTTATATGATTTACAAGGTATATGATTTATATTCACACTCAAGTTTGCACTCTTTTACACAAGTTAGTGAAAGAATGTATTCTATGCAGGATGTTTAAGAACTGTGATTAGCTATCTACTAGAACAGAGAAGTGAGTATCTGCCTATGTGCTAATTG
>JAOUQT010000029.1:3413798-3424409 GCA_025769995.1 Xyliphius kryptos
AGAATATATCTCTAGGAGAGACTGAAGAGACTGAGCAGCGTGTGTAGCCCGCATGTAGCCTCGTATCCCACACACAATAATATAAATTTGTAGAGAATATATATTATTAAGCTACTGAAAATGTGTTATTCTGTATGATCTTCACCTTCTTATTTTGAGGTCAAGATGTCTGAGGTTCAAAGAATAATCAATCACACATTTTTTCTTTCAGACAAATGTTGAAAATGAGTCCCACAGACACAAACATCACACAAGTTTTAACTATATAAATGTATGCTATATGTAACATGAGTGAGATATACTCTATATGGCATTATACTGACTAAATGTACATGTAGTACTTACAGCTGCATCCGGAGGACTAAAGCCACACATGCTGCAGACTACAGATTTGCACTGTGTACAGGTTTTATGGTTGGGTGGTTCCTTCGACTGAAAATTTAGTTTAGTGTTTTTACATATTGGACAGAGTGACTCTGGGCATAAAGCTGAGGCTGTATCTCTTTCTGCTTGGTGAGGTCCAGGTCGTGCAGGATCATGGTGCGGATGTCCACCAAGAGCAGTTTCTTGATATAGAGATTTTCCCCTCCCGACCTCTTGATGACGGTGTCCTCCTCGAATTGTTCTTTGTTGTTGAGGGCTACCTCTCCCAGAAGCTGTATGCTGGGGTAGCCCACTGCCTTGCTGTTGAATGTCATCCATACGCCCCCCTACTGGATTCTCCATGCTGTGCTTTTGTAATCCATGTGACACAGGCTGTCCATTACCCTGCTGCTTCAGAGGGCTCTGCTTCTGCTGCTTTTCCTTTGCATCATCACTGTCATTACCAAACAGGCTAAACTTGTTCACTGCAGATGACATGCCACGGAAAGTGTCCCCCCCACCCAGAAACTTGGATGAGAACATTCTGGATGGAGGGTACAACACTCTGAGGAAGGTTGAAAGAAGTTAGATTGGGATTGGGCAACCCACTCTGCCAGACAGTTTCTCCCAGGAGTGCAGTCAGAAAATCAATATAGTAACTGCTCCAGTTCTATTTTTTGAGTTAAGAGAAGGGCTTGTGGAGGGTTTTATGATTCAATCACATCTGCAGGCACATCACCTTGGGAAAGAGATAGGGACAGAGAAACAGTATGTGATGAAATAGTAAGGAAACAAATAAAATTAAAAATAAAAAAATTGAAAGAGAAGATATAAGCTCACAGAAAAAAAAGCAACACAATTAAAACTTAGTTGACTAAATATTCAGGAGACATTTCATTTACCTCAATTTTGTTGCTTTTCAATACACTTACATCAACAAAATTTCCTGTTTTCTTATTAAAAATCAGCCTTAAAAGATAATCTTATATTTAATAGAGAGTTCAAATGCAGAGCGTACAAAACATTTTCACATGTTTGCAGTAAAATGCAACATTATATAGATTCATTACAAACACAGTGTCCTATGTGTAGTGTTTATTTTTGTTACTGTTGTTGATTATGTCTTACAGCCAATGAAAACCCAAAATCATTATCTCAGAAATTAGAATATTTAACACAAAACACCTGCAAAGTCTTTATAAGTGTTTAAAATGGTCCCTTAGTCTGGTTTAGTAGGTTGACAATAATGGGTATGACATGGGCAGTCACTGACACACTCTACAAGAAGGTTATGCCACAAAAGTCATTGTTAAAGTATCTGGCTGTTCACAAAGCCAAGCATTCAAGCATATTAATGGAAAGCATATTAATGGAAGGTTGAGTGAAAGGTAAAAAGAGTGGTAGAAAAACCGGGATAACCGCAGCCTTGAAAGGATCGTCAAGAGAAGGTCATTAAAAATTTGGGGGTGATTCACAAAGCATGGACTGCTGCTGGAGTCAGTGCTTCAAGAGCCACTACACACAGATGTATCCAGAACATGGGCTACAACTGTCGCATTTCTTGTATCAAGCCACTCACTTAAGAGACAACGCCAGAAGTGGGCCAAGGAGAAAAAGAACTAGACTGTTGCTCATTGGTCCAATGTGTTGTTTTCAGAAGAAAATAAATTTTGTATTTCATGTGGAAATCAAGGTCCCAGAGTCTGGAGGAAGAGTAGAGGTCTAGTGTGAGGTTTCAGAAACACTGATGGTTTGGGGAGTTCTGTCATCTTCTGGTGTAGGTCCACTGTGTCATATCAATACCAAAGTCAGTGCAGCCGTCTACCAATAATTTTAAGAGCATTTCATGCTTCCTTCTGCCGAAAAGCTTTTTGGATATAGAAATTTTAATGTCCACTAGGACTTGGCACCTATCCACACTGACAAAAGTACCAATACCTGGTTAGATAACCACAGTATGACTCTGCTTGATTGGCCAGCAATCACGCCTGATAGAGGGTATTGTCAAGAGGAAGATGAGAGGCACCAGACTCAGCAATGCAGATGAACTAAGGGTTGCTATTAAAGCAACTTGGGCTTCCATAACACTGCAGCAGTGCCACTGGCAGATGGCCATCATGCCTTGTCACATTGATGCAGAAATACATGCAAAAGGATTCCCGACCAAGTATTGAGTGCATTTACTGTACATTTTTTTTTCAATAGGCAAAAATATCTTTATTAAAACTATTTTCTTCAATTGGTCTCATTTAACATTATAATATTCTGAGATAATGATTTTGGGTTTTTCGTTGGCTGTAAACATAATCATCAACATTTACAGAAATAAACAGTAGAAATAGATCACTGTGTTTGTAATTAATCTATGTAATGTTTGCGTATCACTGTTTGTATTTAATTATTGAAATAAATTAACCTTTTGATGATATTCTAATTTATTTAGATGCACCAGTGTATGTATGTATATAAATTTCACAAGGACATTATTGTTACACAACAGAGCATTTACACCATTGTGTCAATTTTAAATTCTTACCTTAGACGATAAACCTAGAGAATAATTGTTAAGTGTTGATACAGTTTAAACTTTTCTCACAATTGAGACATCACAACACAGGAGTAAAAAATATCTACATATTGTGTGACTGAAAGAATTATTAAGAACTCGTAATACAAATGTACAATACAGCCAAGTATTAGATAAATATAGTAGATTTCCTAAATCCGAATGTGTGCACAACTCAACGGTTTAAAATACCCACTGATCTATGTCAGACTGCATGCAAGCATTTTCATTACAAAACTTATTATAGTCCTTTCAATGCTTGAATGTCATGTCATACATAGTCATCACTTTGTGATGGTTGATTGCTGATATGTGCTCTGTGAGACAGGGATAAGTTGATTGAGCATCCAAATATCATGTCAGCCCTGGGAGTCAAACCCCATTACCAACACTCCTGACCATTTTCCAGCAGCTCACTCTACCAACCAGGTAAATAGAACAACTTGAGCATACAGAATGTTGGAGCCTGGAGCTGTGATGCCAACAACTGTACTTTTGAGGAGTTACAAACCACAGTAACACTGGGATACCAACAGTTGTTGAGTTGCCACCAACAAACAACCAGCTAAGGTCACACAGTAACTAACTACATGTGCAGCATTTAAAAGGTGTTTAGTCAGCTGGCAGGAGCCGACTTGGGTATGCAAGACAGTTATTACCTTGTGGGTTTATTTTTCCGACATCTGCCTGCCTAACAAGTGGCCTTTAGTGTGTGAAAGTGTGTGTGACTGTGGTGTTTGTGTCCTAGATGGAGTAATGCTCTGTCTAGGGTTGTTTCAGCCCTTTTGCCCAGAGCTGCACCATGTGGATTAAGTGAACGTTAATAGGTGGATGAATGGTGTCCCAAACCATTAGCCAGGTATTCCTAATCCAGTGAACTGAACTTTCAGTGTACTCCAGCACCATGGACAGATCCCTTCATCCGCGCCACAGAGCGAAAATACAGTAGTGGCCAAAATACAACAGGAGTCTGGATTATAGTGAGTGAAAGACTAATAATTGTACTCATAATTGAATTCATCATCACGTGATCAGCATTTATGTCATGTCAAACATTTAAGTCAATAATTCAGCTACTTCCGCTTTCTCCAGACGCGTGCAAATCCTTCAGGTAACTGTATTTTTATTGTAGTAAGCGCCGGGAAACATGGCTCAGCAAAGAAACCCGGTCGATCTCTGGCGACCTTCCTCTACCATAAGATAAACTACATGTAATTTTTGTAATATAATATATAAATAAATAAATAAACAAACAAACAAATTGCAGCTCAATGAATGCACGCGCGCAACACTAACTGCAGTAACATCCATTCATTCACACACAAGCAACCTAAAAAGAGCGAAACAACAGCAAAATAAGGCATAAAGAGTTTATTTTGGTTAAATGAGTGAGGTAGAGTAAATTAAATTATAAATTTAATTTAAATGAATTATGCATGTTTTAGTGTATATCCTATTTCTGCATTAAAAGGTTACATAAGTAACTGTGTCTGTCGAGCTGCTACACTGACCTGAAAATATAATGTAGTCTACCACAATTTACCCCAGTACCTCAAAACCAGCTCCAGGAAGCATTCAAACCCTATATAAATATGAATTATTCTCTGCTATTATAATATTTCATGTTTTTACCCATGCCCTTGACCGTTTATAGGTTACTACCGAGTCAGGGCCGATTCACAGCTCTTCAGTCAACAACCGCAACCTAACAGCGGCTTCGCCTTCAGGCAGTCTACAAAAACACACGCACACACACACATACACACAGGCAGTACTACTTCCCTTACGCGCACGCCTGCTTTCTCATATAAACAGCAAAGAGAAAATGTAAATATCATCACAAAAGTCTCCTACCTTACGGAGATGTCAGGGTATATGTCACCCATATTTGAGCAGTTATCGTCACCGCTCGCGCTCCTAAAGCTCCGTGACGCTCTGGGGAAAGAAACGAGCAGCCCGTTTACGCGACTGCGCCTGCGCACCACGGGGTAGGAGGTTTTAGCCAATCACCTAAGTGAGAATGGAGTTTAAAGGGTCCAAAGTACGCCTCTTTACGCTAGTGTATTGAATCAGCACGACAAAGAAGTTGAGGCATGATAAGTTTATTTATTTAAAAAAATATATAAATATGTATATACTGTATATATACAGTATGTACTGTCTATCAAGCAGCTAAGCATGCAGATTGTTTTTACAAACATTTGTGAATAAATGGGTCGCTCTCAGGAGCTCAGTAAATTCCAGCGTGAATATGATAGGATAGGATGCCACCTGTGCAACAAATTTACTCGTGAAATGGATGTGTTTAGGAACGCGACAGCAACTCATCCACGAAGTGGTAGGCCACATAAACTGGTGGAGCGGGTCAGCAGATGCTGGAAAATTTTGCCTTCTACTCTGGAGTAAACTGGTCATCACAATCAAAATGTGATATCACCATCAATTAAGTGCACCTTATCAGCGATCATATTCCACCTTCTAGAAGTTATTAATCCAGTGATCGATCAGTGTATTTCTACATTTTAACCTTATTTTATAATATATATTTGTACATTTATCATCTGCAGCTTTATTCTGTCTGTGTAATATTTCGAAATGTCCAGCAAATGAGAGTTTATTAGTTAATGACAGAAAAATCAGAAAAATCTGAAAGAATCAGAAAAATTATTTTTTTACAGAAGGGGTTGGCCGTCTATAACACTCTCAAAGACAACACTTTCTTCTTACCAGCACCATTATGAAAATATTGAAAAGCCAAATGAAAATTGAAAACATTATGAAAAGCCAAATATTGTCCTATTTGAAATTTCGTGACAGCAACACATCTCAAAAAAGTTGGATAAGGGCAATGGAAGGCTGGAAAAGTTAAAGGTACAAGCAATTGCAACCCATTAAGTCAATTGTCAATAGGTCAATTACATGACTGGATATAATAAGAGCATCTTGGAGTAGCAATGCCTCTCAGAAGTAAAGATAAGAAGAGGATCACCGACAAACAGTGAAGCGAAATGAGAAGAAAGTTTGAAGGTGTAAAATTGCAAAGAGTTTGAACATATTATCATCTACAGTGCATCATGAAAAGATTCAGAGAATATGGAAGAATCTCTGCTCTTTGGAATTTCCTTACTATCTGTCGCCTAACGTCTTCTCTTGGCCAAGGCTTATTTAAAATAGACTGTGTCAATTTGAAGTTCTTTAATGGAATCAGGGACGACGTGTCATTTGGACTATAGAGGAGAAGGACGACCCAAGCTGTTATCTGCGCTTAGTTCAGAAGCATGCATCTCTCTGATGGTATGAGGTTGTATTAGTGCGTGTGGCATGGGCAGCTTACAGTACACATCTGGAAGAACACATCAATGCTGAAAGGTATATCCAGGTTTTAGAGCAGCATAAGATCCCATTTAGATGGCATCTCTTTCAGGGAATACCTTGCATTTTCCAACATGACAATGACAAACCACATTGTGCATCAATTACAGCATCATGACTGCAATAAAGAAGGGTCCGGGTACTGAACTTTCACTCATAGAAAACATCTGGTGCATCATAAAATGGAAGATTTGACAAAAAATACCTACGACAGTAGAGCAACTAGAATCCTACATTAGACAAGAATGGGTTAACATTCCTATCCGCCAACTTGAGCAACTTGTCTACTCAGTCCCCAGACATTTACAGATTGTTGGGGATGTCTCACAGTGGTAAACACGACCTTTTCCCAACTTTTTTGAAATGTGTTTTTGTCACAAAATATAAAGTGAGCCAGTATTTGGCATGAAATTTCAAAATGTTTACTTTGGACATCTGATATGTTGTCTATGTTCTGTTGTAAATACAATATCAGTTTTTGGCATTTGTAAATAATTGCATTCCATTTTATTTACAGTTTGTACTTTGTCCCAAAGTTTTGGAATCGGGTTTGTAAAAACAACTTTCTGAAGTACAAACTGAGCAGAATGAGGAAGAAAGGTGATTTAAATGACTTTGAATGTGACATTTCTACTGGGATTTTCACACACAACCATCTCTTGGGTTTACCGAGAATAGTCTGAAAAAGAGAAAATATCCAGTGAGCGGCATGGCGCCATGTTGATGTGAAAGGTGGAAATGGAGAATACCATATCTGTTGAGAGTATGCAATGAATTAAAAAAGTTCTGAAGGAAAAAGGTGGTACAACCTTTTAAAAGCACCTTTTGTACAATTAAATACTTGTGATATTTAAATAGCATATGTTTAAGTATTATGACAATGAACACTATGTCTATTCTCCAGCAAAAAATATACAGTCACAATTAAAGTAAACATTACTAAGGCATGACAAACATGGCCAGTGGCACTGATGCTGATTCACAGCAGGAAATTTCCTGTTTTTATTTCCAGGAAGAGAAATATTAGTCATTTTGGTGCAGAGTGTGCCTGTTCATTACACATGCATTTTTATTCCTGATTCACCAGCTTCCATTTTGTGTATCACGTGTGAAAGTATGTACTCTAATAATAATAATAATAATTAATAATAATAATTGATACTTTATTGATCCCCGTAGGGAAATTCTTTCTCTGCATTTAACCCATCCAGGGCTGAACACCTGGAGCAGTGTGCTGCACTCTACTGGGGCTCACGGGGAGCAGTTGGGGATTGGGTGCCTTGCTCAACGGCACTTCAGCCATGACTTGCCTAGAGTAGGGTTTGAACCAGTGATCTCTTGGTCCCCAGCCCTTTACCCTACCCATTAAGCCACGGCTGACACAAGGCAACCTGCTGAAGTGCAAACCGACCATCAGAATGGGGAATAAAGGTGATTTAACTGCCAGGTATTTTATAAACAGAACGTCAGGCATTAACGCACAGACATCTCTAGGTTTAAGAGAGACTGGTCCGAAAAAGAGTAAATATCCAGATAGCGGCAGTTGTGTGGACGAAAATGCCTTGTTGATGTCAGAGGTCAGAGGAGAATGAGAAGACGGTTTTGAAATGACAGAAAGGTGTAAATGTAACTCAAATAACCACTCGTTACAAAGAAGAGCTGGTGTCCTGTACTGAGAAAGCTGCAAACCTTCTGATCATTGGAGCTAAAAAAGTATTGATCAACAATTAAGACATACTGGAGATCATGGTGAAGGACAGATATTTGTAAAAAGGGGCAGTCCATATCATCCTGGCATGGCTGAATCCCTGTCCAGTTCTGGTCTAGAGTTATGGTCTTAAACGAGGTTACATATGTACAACAGGAATGCTACCGAGTCAAAGCAGTGTCCCAAAGAAAACAAGGGGCATGGATCTGATATTTGGCCAACCCCACAAGCACAACTCTTCCTCAGATGGGCATCATATGACACTCTCCCAAGTAATCTTAGCAACAAAGGCAATACAAACCTCCAGCACATTCACTCACTGAGCAACATAGAACTAGATTTGCTTCATGTGGCGACCAGGTACTGAAGAAGGTGGCAAAGTTGCTGGAGATATGCAGAGTGGTGGAATATAACTCCACAAGTCCCCCCAGCTGACAATTCCTACCGGGTCGAGGCAGGGATAAAGCCAGCAGCATGAGAATTAAGGTTACTTGCTCCCGAAAGGGATGGGAGATGCAAGTTGACCTCGGCAAGCAGCTGGTCTTTCCAGCAGAGATTGCACAAACATCACAAGACCAGACGTTCTGATGTGTTCTGTAGCTGTCAAGAGGGTCCCTTGAGAGAAGGAAATGTCAGCTGCAAAACAAGTGAAGAGGCTATGAGATCTGAGTTGGAATGCATCGATCCACCCAGTTGAAATTGGATGCCGGGGTTTTCTGAGCAGTTTGGACAACATCACAAGGTGGGCTAGACGGCTACAAGCTACACCAAGCTAACTCATCTTTGCAGCCATCCTGAAGATTTCGGAGACATCGCAGCATTAAGGAATCCATGTGGACGCTTCTCTTCAGCTCACTCTGGGATAGCCATAAAAACCTTCATAGGGTGGACGTAGCTTGGATCATAGTCCAAATGGATAACCTAACAACAACTTAAGTACAGTCAGAAGTTCCTGATATTTCATGCAGTGCGTAATTCCTGTATCCAAACCCATGTTCCCAGGAAATCACAACACACACTTCATCATATTTAGGTTCTTTCCCAATCCAAACCGCACCTAGCATTATTTGTGCTTTATTTTCTTTGGTCTCATCTCACTACAGAATCCGACTTCAGTTCCAGTATCATCTTGAGAAGTCCAGCTGCTTACATCTGTGGTTAGATGAAAGCACACTCTTTCATACGGCATACCTTGAAAAGAGGTTGTTGGCATGCGGGTGGCATCTAATTGTAGATTTAGTGACTTGGTGGCCTTGGAATGGTACCGTCTTTTACAAATCTCCAGCTGTGATAAATGTTTGCCTGTCTAAACGCTCCCCTGACTGTGTGTGGGGGGCAAACTTCTCTTGCGTCTTCTTCCGGACTGGTTATTACAGCGGTTGTTTTTTTCTCAGGGTGGGCAGGGCTTATCCTTGCCTTTATGTCCAATACATTGCTTTCTGGACACGATTAAATCACCATTATTATGTTAATGACGTGTTAACCTAAGGTATCGTAAATATTCTGTGTAATACTCTGTGGAGTACGGTCAGTGTTCCTCATGTGGTTTTAAAGTGCTCCTAGTGTGTCTCTTTAAAAGCACCGACTCTGACTCATTGCAACATGAAGGAATATAATATATACAAATAATATATGCAATGTATGCCCGGGGCTTTACTTGTTGACAAGAGAATGTGATGCTTAATCAGTCTGTCTATCCCTATCCCACAGAGCACATCGTTGCAGTATGAAATGTAGATGCATGAGCCTCTGTTGAACATAAACGGAATTTTACTTGGTCCTTGCTTTTACACTCAGAAAAATATCCCCTTTTGATCACTTTCAAAGGTTTCCTCACAAATTTCATCCATCTCAGACGAAATCATACATCTCTGGGATGAAAGAACTGCATAAAAGATTGATCGATTCAATAGCGTACTTTCCAAAGTACTCCAAAGTCCATGTAGCTGTGTCCAGTACATTTAGCATAACAATTTCTCAAGCGATACTGTGTCCAGTTAGCACAACAATTTTTCAAGCGATACTGTGTCCAGTTAGCATAACAATTTCTCAAGTGATACTGTGTCCAGTTAGCATAACAATTTCTCAAGTGATACTGTGTCCAGTACATTTAGCATAACAATTTCTCAAGTGATACTGTGTCCAGTTAGCACAACAATTTCTCAAGCGATACTGTGTCCAGTTAGCACAACAATTTCTCAAGCTATACTGTGTCCAGTTAGCATAAGAATTTTATAGACAATACTGTGACCAGTTAGCTTAATTTCTCTAACGATACTGTGTCCAGTTAGCATAACAATTTCTCAAACGATACTGCCCGAGAACTCAATGGTCACATTTAGCGTGAGAGATTTCCCCTGACTTTCTGAATTAATATAAAGAACAGTAGATCAGTCATATGTTGAGAAACCTTGTTTTTGAACTAACTGGCATTTCTTTCCTAAGGTGATGAACCATCGCCCGTCTTTGACTAAACTGAAGATATACAGGGGTTTGACAATGAAACTGCAACACCTGTCATTTTAGTGGGAGGTTTCATGGCTAAATTGGACAAGCCTGGTGGCCAATCTTCATTAATTGCACCAGTAAGAGCAGAGTGTGA
>JAOUQT010000029.1:3587728-3607864 GCA_025769995.1 Xyliphius kryptos
CATCCTCACTATGAACTGTTTTCCCTGCTGGCTTCTGGTAAACGGTTCAGGAGTATGCGGTGCAGGACCACCAGGTTATATACACATGTATGTATATGTGTATATATGTATATGAATTTGCAAAATTTTGCTGCTATAACAACCCATAACTCAATAATAATTTATATTTTTATAAAATACAATTTTTAGGATACTCTGTATCTGTAGATTCTTTACTCTGTAAATATGGGCGAGTCAAATGCAACGAAATTTCGTTCTGTGTACATTTGTGTATAACGAATGACAATAAAGGTTGTCTAAGTCTAAGTCTAAGTCTAAAGTCTAAGTCTACTTTGTGACAGTTCTTCTGGAGATGTTTACTCTCACGTTTGCTATTTTTGCAGCAACTTGCAGCAGCCTTTAATATGCGTAGTTTATTTTTTTTATCTGAAAGTGTTCTGATTTGTTATATTGGCCTTCTTGACATTAAAACTTTTTTTATCAGAAAAATGATGTTTGGAAATGTAAAAGCATTCTGTATTGACTAGTTAAAATTCTCAAAAAATGTAATTTCTGCACTAAAAAATAAGAGGGCGCCTGTATATGACTGTGATCTTATTCACTTCTGAGTATACAAGTTTGATATTTCAAACATTCTTCAGTTTTGCTTCTTGGAAAATGTAAATAAATGTTTGTGCGAGTTTGGTTTTAATTTAGCAGCAAATAACAATGTGGTTAGAGTGTAAACACTAGTCATTTACTGTGTGGAATTTGTAATGATTTTGTTTGTGTATTGTTAAATGTTTTAGTCTAAAGGAAATAGGAAAAAATAAGAATAAAAAAATAAAACAAAATAGTATAAAACAAATTAAAACATGAAAATTCTAAAATAAGATCTTATGTTAAGAAATTGTGTAAATGTCATGATTTTGAAAGTGGAAGTTTGAAGTTAGTCAGTATATAGGGTGGGCCATTTATACGGATACATATATATATGTATCCGTATAAATGTATATATATGTGTGTGTATCCATATAAATGACTTACCCTGTATATTCTTAAATCGTATTCTCTTAATTGTGCACTGATCATTTTATGTTTTCTAGCAAGCAAGATCACAAGCAGTTCCGTCAGAATTTGGTTTTCTGAAGCACTGCCTTTCCATGTGTGAACCATTAGCGCAGAAAAATGTATGAAAGAAATAAACACATCCTACTAGAGTCCATCCGGACCCGTCACTGGTTTATTATTCCAGGATGTCAGGCAATCACTGATAGAAAATTAGAGCTGTTTTAGAGTACCAATGTCCTTTACCATTGCATAATGAATAACTTCTTACATTATACATGTGTTTTTGTATTACATAGTAGGCAGAGAAATAGTCCCAAACATGTCCGTGTTCAGCTGATGAAACAGAACTGGTATTTTAATAGAACCACAATTGGCCTATTGCGCTGCTAGAACATGCCGCACAATGGGGATCCTTTACACATTTAAACATGACAGTATATTTCATTAGAAAATGATGCTTAATAAATCGCTATGGACATCACATGACCATGAAGTCACATAAAATGTCACTGGCCTTACAGGATATCCCACCGTATCTACACCAACAGGAAGAAGTTGAACAGTGTTGAGGCAGTAGCTTGAGTCATCTGGAGTTCAGTGTATGACATCCTGTATCTGTGCTTGAATATTTTACCTTTGGAACAACATGACAAGGATATTCGGCTGCTCCACCTTCTAAACAGGATTTCAGCCGGACACAGTGTCCATGAGACAAAAAAATAGCGCACTCTGCAAATTTACCTTAAAATCTGCCACTGTGCATTGTTAGTAAGGGCATTTAATCCCACAAGGAGCTGTTTTAGTAGAACTGCAACAGGAAAAAGTTCATAGGAAAAAAGAAGACAATGAGATGAAAATGGGAGTGTAATGGAAATATCATGTTTGACAGAAGTAAAAGGTCTCAAGTAGGACGGATGTGCGTAGTTGTGGGGGATGGGAACTGAGTCAGTATTATCATCACTCGGCTGCATGAGTATGTGATGTCACATGTGTTCTCAACTAATATTGTGTTTTGTAAGAACAGAACCAAAATGTAATTTTGTGTTGCAAGACCCTTTTCACTTGTATGTAGTTCTTTGGTGACTGTGTATGTTTCCAGTAAGATGAAGCTCAAATCTAGTTTATATCTGATGTAGAATATTGCACAAATTTTTATCCAAAAGGTTTAAAAACATTGTTTTAAAATCATATCATATCAGCAGCTATGGTCTAATGGTTAAAGAATATGGTCTGGGACCAAAATGTCGACAAGTTTGATCGCCAGCTCCGGCAAGAAAAATGGATCCCCTTAGTGATTTAGTGAAGGAAGCTGATCACTGCTTTGGGCATATGTGCTCACAGCATCCCTGGATGGGTTTTAATGCAGTCTGAAATGTCACCAGTAATATTAAGGGCAATTTCTCATATTTTCAGTGATTTAAATCACATAATGTGATACATAGACTGTTATTAAGCTGATCCTGACCCACACCTTCATGAACCAGAAACTGTCACACTGCGATAGACAAAGCCACATAGACAAGAGTACTTTGGACAATCATTATCACTTAATGATTTGCACCAAGGAATGCAAGCTGAAACTGTATATTGTAAAGAGGAAGCAATATATATTTTTTGGACAAATGCCAGTGAGTTCCCTGGGCCTGAAGTCATCTAATGTGAACGACAGGACATGCTTTAGCTAGTTTTTGAAAAAAAGCAGTTGGTCTGACAGTTATTCTATGTGCCTGTATCATAAAATTAGGTGTATTTGACACTATTACTCACGACTGTGAGGTTTAATGATAAATGGAGCCCAATGATTCTGGAAAACCATATTTCATTTCTAATTTTAAAAATATCTTGGCTTGACTACCAAATTAGACCTCTTTAGGAATATAAAACCCTCTTAAATTTTCCAAAGGACCCTACAATTTTGTCTCCAGCAATCAGGTGAAGGATAATTTGCAATGGCAGCTGGCCGGAAGTGTATGACAGAGAGAAAATGTATGTGCCTGTGTGTGCGTGTGTGTGTGTGTAAATGTAAGCATTGATTGGAAAACCACATGGACAACTGAAAGAGGAAAAGATGAAAACAAATGAAGAGCAGTTGCTTAAAAGTATACTAAAAGGTCAATGCAGTGTAGAATTTAGTGTAGAAATGAATCCTACCTCAGCAGACTGCACTGCAAACCAAAACAAATGAGACATCTGTATCTCTGCTGGATGCGAAGCCAGTATTTTATATTCACTATGTATATTACTAATTTCATTAATACAATTACGGTGGACATTGAACTATGGAAGTGGCAGGCTGGAACATTGGGTAGGGCTGGCAATTTACCTTACAGCAAAAAGGTCCTAGGTTAAATCAGCGGGTGGGATGACCTAGGTCATTTCTGCAGTTGCATTCCTTGTTTTCCCTGTGTCCACATGGGTTTCTTCAGGGTGTTTCAGTTTTCTCCGACAATCCAAAGACATGCACACTATATGAATTGCAGATACCAAAACTTGTGTTATATAAATGTAACCCCGTGCATAAATATACATTATCCCTTTGATCAATGTAAAAATTTTCCTGTCATAAAAAAGCAATTGATGCTGAAATAATATCAAATAAATAAGCAATAATGAACAATAATTGTTAGAATTTCCTCCATCACCAGCATGAAATAATAAATAGAGTAGTGTTAGAATGAAGTGGAAATAAAGCACCCTTTGAAAAGTCTAACCTAGACCGCTATTGTATAAAACGAACGTTCAGGTTTAAATGCAGCATAGCATTTGATTGTGAGACATTGACAAAGTAATAAAAAGAGAGTATAGAGACAAGACTCAAGACCCCGACAAGACATCAGCACTACTACACTGCCATGTATTCCTATATTTCAGGATAGAATGTATATAAACACCTTATAAGGATCTACATATGTAAATACATAGTTATAAAGATGCAATGTGTAAATTAATCCTGATTAATAGCATACATATATTTTTGGTGTAGAAGCATTTAAACATGTGCAGCACACTCTGTTGTGTTGAGGTGATATTTCAGGCTTGAACTTCTAGCCTTCATACAGAGCCCAATTCTATGCACTGTTCAATCTAGACATTTTTAAACATACAGTATATGTTTGAACTGAATATTACCTTTTCTGATTTTATTTCCTTTTTTTTCCTGGCTGTGGGAGCAGATGTAGTTTTCATGCACTCTGTGGTAATGCCCGGGTCAGTGGGAAAATAGAACCCAATAATCACCATTAAAAATGTGTATACATTTGTTAATAACGAATGATGTATTCATATTCAATTACATTCATAAATAGGGTATGATGAATATTTCCGATTTAAGTTGCTTGCATTAATAAAGGACGCACATTAACATATTCAGTTGTAATGTTCAGAGGTGGCAGTTAGCAGTAGGACACATTTTTTTCTCTATCTCTCTCTCTCTCTTTTATTCAGTGCAGACATATTCTTATTACCAACCCTCATGTCACTCATGATCCATTAACAAGTATTTTAGAACAGTCTGATTTCTTCCACATCAGGAGCTTTCATAAATCAACCCTAACAACCACTGTGTGAACACACCTCATTTACGATATGTAATTCACAGCAAAGCCAAACACCCCTTCCTCTCACAGACAAGCCTGCAGCCACACACCTCCCCAACCACCCCTGGCCCCCCACCAAAAAAAATAGAAAAGTAGAAAACTACAGAATTATATGAGTGTTTAAATGACTCGTTGTAAACCATTTGTTGTGGTGATGATTTATTTGGACCTTTAAAGTGTTCTCACTCTCTCCGTCTAAAAAAACAGCAGTGGCACAAGTGGTAAAACCATCAAGCCGGAGTGTGCGGGAGAGAAAGTGAGACAGGAAACTTTGGGGGAGGAAAAGGGCATATAGTTATTGTAAGAGGTTTCGGATCATTGGTTTTCAGAGAAACTAATATGGAGACTCAAGAGCAACATGTAACATGCAGCTATGTACTAATGGGGTGCTGATTATTATAATAAATTATAGTTAATACAAGTACATACTGTGCTCAAAATTGGTACAAGAGAAAATAGTGGGATACCATTTTGGTACACATAATATTATACTTTTATCCAAATAATTTAAATAGTCATTAAAAAATTAAATATTGTATGTGTCAGATGTTGTGAAAACGGTTAGGAGATACCAAGATCAGAATTGGCGGTCTCTCTCGCCCAATATGGATGCTAACATTTACATTCAACTACCAACTTCCCCATATTACTAATTATTCATTAGTCTTCAACTTGTTTTTAATGAATAGTGTTGCCTGCTATGTTTGTATTTACATGCTTTTGTGTTGGTTTTGGAAGAGTAAGAACATCATTTTTTACTAATTTATTGCAATTTCTAAATTACAAAATGTATTTTTTCTTGTAGTTTCGCTTTGTCTCTATACGTATTATTATTATTATATTATTATTATTATATATTATTATTGCTATTTTGTCTGGACGTGTGTGTCTGTGAACAAAGTACTCTGATGAAATTACTGACTGTGGATTTCATTCTGAGTTTTGGATTTATCAGGTTTTTGCTCATTGAGTAAAATCTGACCTGTGGCTTATTTAAAAATTCTGGTCTCTGAACATCCAATTAAATAGAGATGTTAATTCAACTTATACCTTTTAACTCCGGGACAAAGTTAAAATGTATATAGTACTGTATAGAGATGCAGAACATGGGACATATTTAGGATCTGAAACTCAACATATACAACTGTAAAAGGAAGTTCTTAACCATGTTAGTATTACAATGACATATACAGAAATGAATAGATTGCATCATAATGATATTTAATGTTTAATTTTTCATTATTTTATGAAAAAAATCTCACAAGAGACATATTAAAATACAAGGACAAAGTATGCATAGACAGATTGTTCACATGCACCTGGACTGGACAATCAGTGTGGACACGGTTCAGTGAATCAGAGGAAAAACAGCACAATGACCTCCTCCATCTCTTCCCTGACTGAGTAAGTTGGAACATTCACAGTTGAGTGTGTTCCTGTGACATTGACCATTCTCCCCATTTCCTGTGCTTATATGCATTTTCATCTAAGCTCGTCAAATACTGCCACTAACATCTGCGGTTCAACAGTACACAGAAATGCAACAAAAAGCTCCTTGGAACTTTTGTCCTTTGGGAGCAACCGCACCTTTGTCCGTCTTAGGTAGTTTCCTGCAGAAAGATCCTAAGCACAACCACTGAAACCCAATCTGAGAGAGTGCAGATGAAGTCCAGAAAACAGTTACCCCACGGACTTCTCCAGTTTTACACTTCTGGGCTTTCCACTGCCACAAGTCACCATTAGATCCTACTCTTCACCTCCAGGGAACAAGACGGGAAACTCTAAGGGGACCTGAAGAAACAACAAAGGTAGAATGGTGAAATTTATGGAATACCACATAATTAATTCTAAAATATGATCGTTAAATTTGTTGATTAAGTAAGGGATGGTGTACAGCAAGATTGTCATAACTGCAACATGAACCTGTCTATATCACAAGAATTACCAGCTTACCATGTTATTCTACATAATTCTTCTTATCCTTGACATTTTGTGTCTCCTCCGCAGATTTACACCAAAATATTGCTTAGCGTTCAGATATTGTGCCAACATTGTCACATAATCATCCCTATTGGACTTAATTAAATCTCCTTGGTTTGAATGGGGCTGATTGTAACCCCTATTTTTTGAGACATGAACACCAAATGTGGCAGGCAGTGTCATGTTACATCAAATTACAAGGAAATCCTACTCTTCCTTTACTTTTTAATCACTCTTTGAAAATCACCCAGTAAAATCCCAAAGAAGAAGAAAGTGTTTGATGCCACAGAGAGATCAAATGTAGCTCTTGTCAAATGTAGTAAATTCATTTTTCCATCGGGAAAAATAGTAAGAATTGTCCTGCTTATTACACAGCTACTTAACAAATAAATCATTATGTTACTTCTTTCTATTAATATTTAATATTCATATATTTAACTTATTCCTACAATATTTAACGTCTTATTATAATAACATGCTAATGAAAACATGAACATCACACCTTTATTGTATAACATGAATAATGAAGTCATTGATATTTATGAAGTATTTGCTAGCTAAAGATGAAGTGCATTACAATAGAATGTAATGCCCACCCCTTTTTTACGTTGTGCACACAAAAATAAGGACAGCACAGCGTGTTGGGAATAAACTAAACAGAACTAGGAAGAGCTACAAAACAAGATGGCAGACAGCAAAGCTCAGAAGATCCAATAGGTAAACAAAACCTCTGCTGGGATTCCTTAACACTCTGGCTCTTTTCTCTGAAAAACATGAACAAATAACACAGTAACAACACAAGGAATAAACAGATAGTCAATTACAAACATGAGCATGAACCATGAACATGAGAAAGTGGCGCTAACTAAGCTAAGCAAGACTTCGGTTAATAACACCACATAAACTAGAGTACTGTGGAAAAGCATGAAACATGAACACAGTCCATCATGAAATATATGTCGAGATGTGTGTGTTGACCCGCAGAGCACTCTAACCAGAATGCTGTTTAAATATCTTTTCAGATTTCCTGATGAGTCTCAGGTGTGCTGGATTAGAGTGCCTCTGTCTGTGAATTGAGTGAGAGTTTTGGGGCACAAACAGGGCAGATGAATGGCGATTGGATATTGTTCTACTTTTGTTTGTTTCTCAAAAGTAATATTAATTCAGGATCAAAATAAAACCGATTTTCAAAAATTCTATTTCTTCTTTTTACAGATATTGAAGAAGGCCCAAACAATATAAGCTTTGTTATAGGTGCATTGTGCTCTAAAATTACACAGCAGAGATTTCAGGCTAAGACTTGTATGCATTGTCAGTGAAATGATTAAAATGTTTAGGAGGAATGGCTGCCATTACGCAAGCAAATTAACTGAAAATCAACTGTATTAAAACAGTAACTTCAGGGTTTTCATTTATTAGCAAATCTTCAGTGTGGTTATAGCGGTGCATCAGTTTGCATCATTGTTTTCCTATATAAGCATACTTTGTTAAGCTATTTAATGCCATAATATATTTCAGCCTTACATGCCTGTGAATACATTACTGAGGTACTCCATTAGAAAATTATTATGGTGTCCTATTATAAATCTGTTTGTTAATTTTTCATTGAATATTTAAAGATTAAATATTAAGGTTAGTTAGTGATTGTTTTTGTATTATCCATTTTATTATCCATTATTTTCATTTCCATTACGGGTGAAATGCATCAATATAAAATCCACAGAGCGCAAGAATCACAGTAGCCATAATGGAAAAAAAACATTCCATGAACAAAATCCCTTAGAGAACATTCTCCACAACATAAACATGCAGTGTAGACACCTGATAGGTAATTATAGAGCTTACCTAACTAAAAATATGAACTAAAGCTTAACATAATCTTAACATAATTATATGAAATGGCAGAGCTATTTCATCAAATCATACAAGTTTCATAAATCGTTTGTATGTATTGTGTCCGGTATGAAGGCTAATGTTCACACAGCCAGTGTTACCTCTTAAACTGTGTGATGGGAATAGCTCGGTCAGACGAGCCATACAGCGCTACTAGAATTACACAGACTGAAAACAAGTCAGCTCGGGATTATAAATTACAGTGTCTCTAAAGCAGCAATTTAATAGCACACAGAATAACTATAGATATTCTAAATCAAACACAACATACAGAACATCAGTATGCTCCGATTAATTTTAGCATCCAATTCAGGAAAAGGACATTTAAAGACATTTTATATCATGATTTATTTTAGTGTGATAAAACTAGTATCTTAAAATTTTTTTTGTTTGTTTCTTGCTATCTTTTCAGCACTTTGTGTGATACATACTGTTTGCATGTAGTCATTATTAATATCGATAAGTCTTAAGTCTAGAGTAATCTCTAAAAGTAAAAATGGAAATATATTTAGGTTTTAGATAGAGTATGTGAGTCTCTATATAAGTGAGACAAAAAGAATTGCAGTTTTCTGGACTAGCTTGATTTTTATGAATACCACATGAGAACTACACTCACCTGGCACTTAATTAGATACACATTGCCTTTTGCCTTTAGAACTGCCTTAAATTTTACTTGAAGAGAAATGGTATTCTGCATTCCTATTTTGTAATGAGTGGTTATGTGAGTCACTGTTGCCTTTCTTTCATCTCGAACCAGTCTTCCCATTTTTCCTCTGACTTATGTCTTATGTCTTATAATTATGTATAAGCTTGATAAATAAAGCTTATTAAGTAAATATTTATTAATAAATTTTTATACCAATGCATTAGTAAAAGATTTTTCTGACAGACTGTAAATGCTGCTTTAGGGAGACAGAAAATTTTATATATCTGATCAGTTAACTAGTCAAACTAGCTGTTATTATCTGATACCACTGGTAATCTATGAGCCTCTAAGAATCCACAGTCCAGTCCAGACCAGATAGTAGAGTAGACTAACTAACCTCTTTTTATATGTCTTGGTCACCTGTTACAGCTCCCCCTCATTTATTTCTATATATTTATGTGAATTCATTTACCACTTATATTTTTTATTATAATGTTTAAAAACACTATATTGTTATTCTGATAATTCTTCTTTTTTTATTATAAACTACAAATGAGGAATCATTACCTAATGCAATCCTATGGAAGATAGGCAGAGTGTACAATTTAGACTAATTTTCTCGTAATATTCACTGAAACTCATTGTTTAAAAATTACTTTTTGAGTTATGTTGATTAGTTTGTTCACTCGTACTGAAAATTCCCCATTGAGTTGCATTACTGATTTTTAACATCTGTATTATTCACACAATCAATTCACACAATTTTCACAATAAAATGATCATAAAGGTGTCCTCTCGAACACAATCACTTTGGTTAAGGCATATATAGTTATTTTTTTAACTGCACAATTTCAACACCATATTATTTGTTCAGGAAATGTAAATATATTTTTTGTTTGGTCTGTATTTTTTTATTTTTTTTTTGGTCTGCATTATTTTATTTTCCTGATGTTCGATTATATGTCTACCCCAAAGAAAACGTTTTAGTCATCTATCTATTTTTGTGTATTACATTTAAAATACACCTACAAGGTTAAATCATTCATTTTATGTTCAGTGATAAATTGCATGTTTCCTTCTTGTAGCCAAGTCCATGGTCAGGTGGCTAAGGATTAAGTCAGAAAGAAAAATAGAACTTGGCACACTAGTTTGCAAGCTATCTATCTTTTCAAGAGGAGTGCTTAATAAGGATACAGTTAGTGCAGGTGTTAAAATAGTATCTAGATGCTATATAAAACAAAAAATCATTTTTTTCAAGACCATCTTATCAGATTTAAGAAGATTAGCATAAATTATAGATGATGATAACTGCATCTGCAACTGGACCATATGCCTTCACTTCTTTGCACCTGTTACGAGTTGAGCTTGGATTTAAAGACTTGATCTCATAATTAATCTTTAAGTGCAGTATATCTATAAAAGACCAAGCTATTCTTTGGATTTTATAAATAACAAATTCAGAGCAGAAAAAAATATTTGTTTCTTTTGCTTCGTCACAACCACAAAATCATACCTGGCATTTTAATCATAGTCAAAGGTAATACAGTCTGGCACCACTGGCATATTGAACCCTTCACCATGGAAATGAAATGTGCCCCTCTGAAGACGAGTCTTGGCACGATGATCAACTGAATGTGTCAGCATTAAAAACGTATTCATTACCAGCTCACAGCTAGACTACTGGTCACTGTGTTATTCTATATGCTCATGACTCATTACTAAACAGCCAGAGAACACACACTCAGACATTCACAAGCTACAGCTACAAACACAATTTCCAATAGCATGGGTAAAGAATTATTTGCACTCAGTTTATAATCAAACTTCTGTTGATCGCAATGACTTAATATTGCTGTCTTTATGATGTCATTCGATGTCGCTGCCTCTCAAGTATATACAGTACTTGTTTGAATGTGTTGTCATTTCATTTATGACTGTGATGTATATGACTAAAATAACAGCAGCCTGCATTATTATTTGAAACATTGGGAACAGTACAGAGAAAGTGTTTTGTCATAAAGGAGTGTGCCATGTATTCACATAACCTGCCACAGAAGCCATACATCTTCTCACAAAATGATGGATTTATCATTTTCCAGGATTTCTGCAGGTGTCAGTGAGTGTAATTCAATGCTTTTAAATTCCCTTTTAATGCCACATTTACCATTTTTCTTACATAAACCTACACTGACTTAACAAACATGCTCAGAAAATGTGACATGGGTGTCTGGTTGTTGTTTCTTTTTGGACTGATTTAATCTTTCTTTGAACATAAGCACCAATGGTCCAACATTGTCATCTGCAGAAGTCAGTTTGATCTTGAAGTATGTACATGTAATTAAGTAACTCTGAATATACAATATTTGGATTTGTTGTTTACACATAGGAATAATTTGTAACTTACTAGTTATTTTTTGTTTTCGGCTTTTCTCTTTGACTAGGCGTCGCCACAGTGAGTTACTTTTGATGTTTCACGCCGGATGCCCATCCTGATACAATCTTTAATCTTTTAGTGTTAGTACTGGACAATTTATCATATCCAATTCACCTAGAAATAATGTCTTTGGACTGTAAGGGGAACCGGATTACTCAGAGGAAGCCCACATGAACACGGTGAGAACAGCCAAACTTCACACAGAAATGTCATTGAAATGAACATTTCTATCACCACGCTACTGTGCCACCCCTTATTAGATGCATAAAAGTAATTTTTGTAAATCATTATAAGGACTTTTAATATGCCGCATGCCAGAGTGCAGTTAATTTACCCCATTTTATAAAAATGTATTATAATTTTATCCATCAGGACATTTACACTGATCACAATAAATACAAGTTCCTTTCATAACCTCATAATGTCAGGGAAAGGTCAGTCAGCAAAATGGTCATGTTCTCTACAACACTGTTCCTGCTTCAAAGCTTCACCCTGGAGCCAATGTGTTTTTACAGTTTTAAGTTTTCTAAGAGAAATTCCAACCAAGCAGCATGCTCATGTTTAAATGAACAGCAAATTCCTGCCAGAGTTTGAGTTTGGTTTCGATCTCTGCAGAGAAAATGAAAACAGTTCAGATTGATGAGCTTGACGATAGGAAAAGACAGAAACATAATGTGCATGTTGACCAAAGGAGTTTATCAATATTAAATTCTCTATTAAAGGTTCCCCACTGTTTTCCCACAATATTTTGCAGGATGTTACGTGTTTAGTGACACTTTCACATCAAGGTAAGAGCACATGTCTGTACATGCATGGCAGCAATAAGGTTGCTTAAAGTTAAAACGCATGCATGTTTGGATGTGTCTAGAGGAAATGAGACACCAGCTGTTCAGCCAGGATGGAGATGATGTGTCCGGGTCCTCCACGGTCACTGACGAGAGGAGTGTATTTCTGAAAGATCAGGTAACCTGGTGTGTTTGGTTTGACTTGCTCTTCTTGAGAAGGACAGCAGCTCTGAGTGTTTATGTAACTGGCGTGTGTTTGCACTGGACTGTGCTTCCTCTTCTTCCAGGGCACATGTTCAGACAAACAAAACACTCAATGGCTTTTGTGTGAGATTGAAAAAAAAACTTGTTACTGTAAAACTATAAACCACAAAGTTGTCAATCTGTATTGTTAAAAATTGTTTAAATCTATAAAAGCTAGATTATGAAAACTTTAAGGCTATTAACATAAACCATGCAGCAGAAACAGAACTGATTTTGTGCAAAATTAAGGTATATAAATATTCAAAAATCAAATTAAATTTACACAAATATTTTGTAAAGGCTACCAGGCACTGACTTCAATATCCTTTTATATTTTGTAAGATAGGTGGGATGGTGATGTACTACTGTTGCCACACAGCAAGAAGGACCTGGGTTCAATCCTTGGTGGGGCGACCTGTGAAATTTCTGTGTGCAGTTCTCCCCGTGTGCCCATGCAGGTTTTCTCTGGGTCCTCCAATTTCTTTCTGTATTTAAAGACATGCATGCTAGGTTAAGTCTCTAAAGTGTTTAAATGTGGGTGTGACTGTGACTGTGTGTGTGTGTGTGTTTGTGTGTGCCTTAAGATGGATTGCCTGGGGTTGTTTCTGCCCTGGCGGCCAAAGTTGCCGGTTACCGTCTGGCCCGCGACACCATGTGGATTAAGTGGAACTAAATAATTGAATGACTGTTGTAAGAAAACCCATAACCCTATCCTTAACCCTTAAACTTCACTTTGGGAAGAACACAGAGGCGTTCCCAAGCCAGCAGAGAGACATAGGAACACCTGTCAAGGGAGGTGTCCAGCCGGCATCCCTTAGAGATACCCGCGCCACCTAAACTGTTAATGTGGGCGAGCATCGGCTCTAGTCCGAACTCCATCCGAGTGACTGAGCTTTTCACCCTACTTCTAAGAGAGCGCCAAGCCACCCTACGGAGGAAACTCATTTCAACCACTTGTATTTGCGATATCATTCTTTCGGTCATTACCCAAAGCTCATGACCATAGCTCAAATATGCGCCGTAGATATACTGATAATTTGAGAGCTCTGTCTTTAGGCTCAGCTCCTTCTTTACCACGACAGACCGGTACAGCGACCATGTCACTGCAATTCTGCTCCAATCCACCTGTAGACGCTCAATCCTTCCCTCTCTCATAAACAAGATCCTGAGATACGTAAACTCTTCTATTGAGGCAGGACTTGTCCACCAACGTGAAGAAAACCATCCACCAGTCAGGAACCATGACCTCGGACTTGGAGGTGCTGATTTAATGCAGAGCCATATGAGATATTAGTTCACCACTGAAATTACTCTAGATTCCTTTAATCACTTTAATGGTATTATGCACTGTAAAGTGACAAACATGTAAATCCCTTCCAATCTTTCTTTTAGGGACATTGTTTTTAAAAAATTATGCATATTTTTGCCACACTGGAGATCTTCTGGCCAGCTTTACTTCTCAAAGACAGCCTTTTGTGGATACCATTTCTGTACCAAATCACATGTAATACATCACACCATTTAGTTGTTAACCTCATCACCAGACCTAAGTGCAGCACAGTGGTGCATTGGGTAGAGCTGTCGAGTCACAGTATAATTCCCTGGGTGAGACAACCAAGGTAATTTCTGTGCAAAGTAAGCATGATCTAACATTGTCTGTGTGGTGTTCTGGCTTCCTCCCACAGTCCAAACATATGCTTTCTTTGTGAATTGTAGATAATATAAATGAATGTAATAAGAATGTAACATTGTGTATTGATATAACAGAGAGATAGACAGACATGTTGTACAAGTGTACAGTAATAAATGAACTGAAGTTGACTAGTAAAATGTGAAATATTTATAGGGTTCAAACTGAAAAAGTAGTCAGAATATTGTCCCATCTTGATTTGGCATAAAAAGGTCTGCACCCTGCAAATAAAACGTATCTACTGTATACTGGGCAATTCAGCTTAACAATTCTATGAGGAAGTGCATGGATAGTGCATAGATAGTGCTATACTGATTCAGCTAAAAGATAAACTTGAACATAGAGGTCACAGCTGCAGCTCTTTTCATTCTATAGCCCTACTGTAAAGCTGTTCTCCAAAAGGTTTGAAAATAGCAAAAAGCTAAAAAAGAAATTAAGGCATTGTTCTACAGTACATGCACAATCAGAAAATTCATTAATCAACCTGACAAAAACACATATTTCCAGCAAAAAGTGATATAAAAGTTAGAGGTGTCGGATTGAATCTCTTGCCATGCCCCAGATTTGTCAAGAGAGTGCACACACACATTGCATTAAAGAGGTGCCCACTGTCCGTGTGGTCTGTAAGACTATCCCCAGCTCCTGCAGATGTACGTGCCTCATTCCCCTTTCACACCAGTGTGACTGAAACTCCAGCCAGCCTCACCCCTGGAAGCACTTACTCTGCTTTTATGTGTTAAATGCTATGAATGTGTCTGAGTGGCTGTAAAGTAGCATTTTGTCACATCTACAGCCAGGGCAGTTGTTACAGCTGATGGTCAGATCTAACTCAGAGAGTTTTCATAATACTATACATGATACAGTGCTTTAAGCTTCATATATTCAGTGCGTTTAGAATTAGCACACCCAATGTAAGGCTTTAGAGAATTCTTACTGCATTGGGTAAAACATCATTAGGCTGTAATGATATACATTCATTCTCTAAGTGCGAGTACAGAAACAATCCTGGACATGGCACATATTCATCATGGGGCACACACTAAAGGTCACCTTCGACACACCATAGACCTTAAATAATTATTTATGGAATGTGGAAGGAAACCGGTGCACCCAGAGAAAACATGCACAAATATAGGCAGAACATGCAAACTCCACACAGAAATACCAGAATTGTCCCATCTGGCATCCTTCTTCCTGTGACGCAACAGCACTATCCACTGCTCCACCGTGCTGCTCCGCATTAAGATATTCATTTATTCAATAAATCATTTTCCTTAGCTTAATCCACAAGGGGTTGCGGGCCAACCGGCACAAACCTAGACAGGACACTATCATAGGGAACACACACATTATAGGCCACTTTAGAGACACTAATTAACCTAGCATGCATATGTTGGGAATGTGGGAGGATACCCAGAGAAAACCCGGATGAACACTGGGAGAACATGCAAACTCCACACAGAAATTTCCCTGAGTCATCATATCTGGTATTGAACCCAGATTCTTCCTTCTGTGAGGCAACAAGACAACCCACTGCACCACCATGCCGCCCTGCATTAACGATACTTAAAGCATAATTACACCAAGTTAATTAATTTTTACAATATTCCAATTAGTAAGTACATGTCCACACCTAAGACCATACTGGGAAGTAGGAAACAAATGCAGTTTAGGAAATCTATCCACAATATTTTCACCATCACCCTGGACGCCAGTTTTTCTGCACGACTTCCGGTTAGGTACTATATTTCCGATTGAATTCACAGTCGAAAGCTTGTGTGTTCATCGCAGCAGAAACAACATGAATACAACGAAAAACTGGCACATTATATAAAACAGAAATATGATGCCTTACTTATCCACATAAAGTGGATAAGCATTTAAATTTTAAATACAAATCCAAAGATTTTTATTGACAAGGATATAAATTAACAGAAAACACAGAAACAGGATTGGGCAAAAGGAGCACTTAAAATAGTACACACGTGAACCAATGGGAAAATACATAATTAATAAGACACAAGTGATTCAAATTAACACATCAACACTCCGGGGATTGTGGGTTATGTAGTTTGTTTTTCCCGGCCATCTTGTGAGTTGGGTAGAACTCTTACTGGGCAAGGCCATCTTGGCTGGTTGCCACTTTGGATTCTGGAAACAGGAGTGTATGTACGTGCTGGGGACGTGTATCTAAGGATCAATAAAATTATCCTGAATTGATTTGAAAGTTTGTATTTGAATGACAGCCAGTTATAAGTCTTTTATTTTACAATTTAATATGTGACACGCTGATCCCTCTCAAACTGTCTATCTAAAATAAAAACCTGGTTCACCTCAAACGTCCTAAAACTTAATAGCGATAAAACTGAAATACTGCTCTGCTGTAAGCTAGAGGATTATCTGTTCCAAAATTTACGAGCTTTCTGTATTATTTAAATAGCTGAAAATGTTCATTGCTGAAAAAAAAATTAAATGAAGATGTACAAGGTAGTAATAAATCTTCTGCGATTAAGCCTTGTAAAAATCACATCTTCCTCAAACTCTTTTTCTTGGTTGTGAAGACAGCACAGGAACTTTTTCAAGAACCTAACTGGATATCTGGATCCAGTATAACATGAGCTCTGTCTCTCTCTGTATCTATATTTCAACTGGCATGCAGGTGACTGGCATGTATAAGGTCAATCTTTTATTTTTAGAATAAGTAAACATCTATAGGGATGGAGAGAAGCATAAAAAGATAGTTGGGGTCAAGACCTTTATTTAACATTCCTCAGATAAACTGTATGCTACATATGGTTAAAACTCCACTGCTTAGAGATGGGTCTTAGGATGATCTACAAGCTTCAGGTAATGGACATTTACTATATGTAAAAATCCATAAATGATACTGGCACCTCACAGCAAGAAGTTTCCCGAACTCGATGTGGAGTTTGGAGTGTGGATGTGGAGAAGAGGCGATATTTGGAGAGGTACAGAAAAAGGCAAACTATTTGGACAGATGCTTTGGTAGATTTTACACATTTTTTGCTTAAGAAGATCATAAGAGAATTACAGGTTTCTGTTGAATAAAAGTGGGAAGGTGGGGAGGCTGTGGGTTGTTCACTAAAGAAAAAAACACTGTGTCCCCTTCATTAGAACTGATTAGACCAGAATAGTATAACAATTTTGCTTGAACTATTGCATCCTTGTAATGTAGTTATGTGCATTTCTTTGTGGATGGTAAGACCAGATTTTCTGTAGTCGCTCAAGTGGACGAGCTTTGGCTTTCAATAGCCAAAGTTCAATAGTATACCAGGAGGCAGAATGAGAGAAGGAAACAGAGTAAATTTTCATGAGGGCAAGAGTGTTCAGAATATCAGTTAGACTGTTATTATAGTGGGCAGTAAATAAACAATGTTCAGTTGGTATTAAAGGTCCTCAAAAGAAAATATCCCCCATATCACAACAGTTCCACCACCAGCCTGAGTCATTCATACAATACAAGGCATCACAAAAATATCCTCCGCACCACTATGGTGCCACCACCAGCCTGAGCCATTGATACAGTACAAGGAATCATGCTGAGTAGTCTTCTGGTTCAAGGTTCAATGTGTTGTGCGTTCAGAGAACCATACCATAAATTTAACCATTCCATAAATCTCATAATTGTTTCCTGACAACTTTAAGAGGAAACAGGAAAATTTGCCTGTTCAAATGTATTTTTTTTACTTTCTGAACTATAAATAAAAACCTACACATTTATTTATTGTTAATATAATAGTTTGAACAATTGCCTTATAAATCCCTTTGCTGTGAACTGGTATTGTACCAAAAGTCTTAAATCATCAGTATATATGTGCTTTCCATTGCAGTTGTGCACACAATCACACACTCAGTTTTATTGTACAGTACATAATTCACATGTGATGTAATTTATTTATTTTTTTCATTAAAGAACACCTGCAGATTATTATATAGCTGCAGTGTAAATTAGGATCTGGTACTGAGTATGGTTAGGTCTGAGGAGCAGCTGGATGTTAACAAAGTTTTATAGTTGTTTGGAAGATTAATGTGATGTTTTAGCTCATTTATATATGCCTACAGGGAAAAAAAAACCTCTTTAGCTTTAGTGACTTAAACAGTCTTGTAGTAACATTACAGTAAGCTATCAATAAATATTTACCTGAGTAATCAGAGCTAATTTTTTATCCAGGATTATGACAAATATTCTTAGGTCCTTGAATCAAATTAACTTTATTGTCACAATGATAACACATGACTGTTGGTTTTCTGTTATCCAGTCTGCCAAGACATTATTGTCCATACAACTGCCTCTCACTGGATATTTTCTCTTTTTTCAGTCTATTCACTGTAAATTCTAGAGATACAGTAGTTGAACGAGAAATCTCAGGGGACTTCCTTAAATAAGCAAACCAGCCTGTCTGGCACCAACAAACATGCCAATTTCATGCCAAGTCATTAATTCACCATTCTTCCCCATTTGGATGCTCGCTTTGCACTTCAGTAAGTTTTTTTGACCACCTTTACATAACGAAATTCATTGAGTTGTGGCCATGTGATTGGCTGATTAGATATTAGTGCTAGCATGCGATTGAACAGGTTTACTTAATAAAATGTTTTACAATGTGTTTATTAATGTTTATTAATTATGTTGTAAATACTGTACTTCAGTATTATTAAGTTTGTAAAAAGCACCATCACATAAATAAAAGGGACAACATTGGTCAGTGGTCAACAGAGGCCAAATAATGAATCCGCATTCTTATATATTGTTAAGATTCTGGTCTTGCTGGATATTTATCTTATTTTGTGTTTTCCATCAGCCAGTATACCAGGCTTCATATGCCACTGTATATCAGTAATGGCTAATAAAAGAAGTTGTTACATTACATGTGGCTGCTAAATGGTTAAATATGATAAGGCTGAAGTACCAAGTGATTTTTAAAAGTAAATGATAACACATTAACTCTGGGTTACCTGGCTTGAAGTAATGTCACTGCTGCAGAAAGCAATTTGCTGCCATGTCCTTTCTCTCCTTTCTCTATAATTACTCTTTTAATATCATGGATATGTAACACTCTACTGAACCGGTCCCACAGTTGAAATGAAATGGCTATTTCTCTTTAAAATAAATCTTTCTCTCAGCTTATCCAATGGAACTTCAAATTGGCTCTAATTTTCACTTCTCATTCTCACACTGACATAGGAGGAATGTAATACAAAGAGTGATGGTGATCATAACCACTGATTGAGTTCGGCACTAGCAACCATGCAAGGCAGTTCAACTAATGTTTTATGTTTTATGAGATCAACGTTCGTCCCTGAGGTGTTTTGTCGAGGGTATTGAGTGTGGGGGGGAAAAAGGCATGGCCTCTCAGCAGCTGTATCCTTCATGCTTTCTGGAGTATGAAATGACTCTGTCATATTGGTGTTGAATCCATGCGGTGAAAAACAAAGGCGGAGGGCAGAGCTAAGGGCTTTGCCTACAGCTATTGGCAGTGCCAACGTTTTTGGCTTTAGTTAAATGATGGGGAAGCTGGGTGCTCTCGGCTGAAGGATAATGTCTTTATTCTTCATTATCCTGCATCTGGTGCATCACTGGTGTCCAAATCTCCTCTGGATTCTCTCCTATCTGCTGTCACTATGCATTTTTCTATTTAAACCCATACAACTGTAAGTTGAGATAAGCTACATATAAAACACCATACACCTTTCTGCGGGCTGGGGTATTTTATTGAGTTTATTAAATGTTGGGTTTTCTTCATCTTCATTAATTGCACATTGCATCAGTAAGAGCAGAGTGTGAAGGTTCAATTATC
>JAOUQT010000029.1:3613050-3625022 GCA_025769995.1 Xyliphius kryptos
CCCTCCTGCCACTACCTGCACCTCTAGCACCAATGAGTTCACTCACATAGCACCCCTCTGGTGGTGCCGTCGGTTTCTTTTCCGGAGCTCCTGGACGTGTTTCCACTTTGCTTTCTGCTTCTGTTTTTTCTCCTTGTGCCACAGAACTTCGCAGTACTCCTCCAGAGAGGGGGTGCTCATAGCACGTACATAATCCTTATAACTGTGCCGTAGCTCAGAAGTCATGTCTTGAATGGCGTGATCAGGGGGTATGCTGGAGGCAGAGTTCTGACCAGGAAGGTGGCTACGCTCGAGAACTCTCAGCGAGAGATGAAGGAGAGTGCGGGTGAAGCTGTGCTCCTGAGCTGTGCATATATACAAACCAGCATCACTTTGCTGCACCCAGCGAATGAGTAAACCTCGTTCTGTTACCAACACCCGCTCATCCTCTTTGACCTGTAACACACAAATTAATACAGTATAACATATGTTTACATAAACAGCACAACACAACTAATAACTGGATTAGGAACACCTAACATGTGGCATGAGATCACTGATTAAGTGCATCTACCCATACGGTGCATGGACAGGCGTGTGCTACTTAAATCACAGATATATAGCTGAAGCGTAAAGGAGTGGTGCCAGCTGCACTTGCGGGCTGTTCTTGTCCCACAATACCGCGGGGGTATCACATGTGAATTTGTACCAACAAGTTATCAGCCAGGCGTCTTAAGCCAGAAATCATTTAATGTATTAATAAATGCAATAAATAATGAACATGGTCTTGCTAAATATTTACATTTCCCTTTCATCAACACACAAACCTTAAAATGTAGCATTGCTGCGTTGCAGTCTAGTTTCAAAGTAAGTGCACTTTTTCATTTGTTACAATAATTAGGTGTCACTTCCAACTGCAAATGGAGAATTCACATGTCACCTGTTAGAGTTCCTAGCCATAAATCATTCTGATGGTGTGTGCACAGCTATGCCGAGGGGAGCGGTGCACAGCATGACTCCCGCCCTCCTTTAAACAAAGGGGCAAAGGTCGACCTTTCACCTTTAATTTCAGCTTCCTGCTGACCTCTAATTACCACATTGTGATTGGTAACAATCTTATTAGATACATCAGTAACAACTGACTCAGAATGAATGATACTGTGTGTATGTGTTTGTATGAAAGGGCTAGAAAGAGATGCTTTAGAATGAGTACTTGTGTTGTGACCAATATGTGTATCTGATCTATGTTCAAGGTGCACTGGAAGCCTTTGACTCTTGGAAGCCTATAAGAAGAAGCAGTATGTCGTAGTAATAAAGACATGATGACATCTAACTGTCATTCTGTCATCAATTTCTATCTCATTCTATACTAAGAAAATCTAATTTGCTTGATCTGAAAAAAAAACGTGATCATATTGATGTGCTTTTTTCCTATTCTTCATTCATGTAAGGAGGTTTTCAAGAGCTAAAACAATGCAGCTGTGCTGGATAGAAATGAGGAGGGCTTCAAAGCATACCAGCTACTGCTTAAACAACTGCACACTTATGCACACATATGCTCCCACATCACAGTCGGCTAGGTTTTACTATAACTAGCACACAAATTACAATACACCGGCAAGAAGAAAGAAATATCCAAATAAAAGACTACTGGATTAAAACCTTTCACCATATCAAAGTTTAATAAGTGCTCTGAACTTGTGTCCTGTGATGCCTGTGACTAAAACCCAAGCAGCCTGAGGCATGTAAGAATGAAATTTTCTGTGTATATGTAATGGTGATGTCACAGAGTCTGTCTGTAATAAGATCATGTGTTTTAAGATTTAAAGCAAGGCATTGGATCTGTTTTTCTGTGTATGAACAGAAACAGGTCGCAGTTAAAGCTGTGGAAGAGGACACACAGCTTTCACTTTTATGTGCTTATTCATTTATAAGTGAGAGGAGCAAGACTTTCTGTTCAGAATCAGCTACAATCACAAAGTCATAAAGCCTTCTGGGAAATCAGTTCAACAGAACATACAGGAGTACAGAACAGAACATTCAAACATGGTGTACTGTACAGAGAATTAAAGGCAATGTGAATTTATACAAGGTACCTACAGTAAATAACTCTTACTTAAAAAGAACAATAACTGGATTAGGAGCAAATTTTTGATTAATTACAGCATGTGGATGCTAGGCTACAGACTATACGAGGCAGGCAAAATCCTCCATGTACAGGTCAACTCATGCCCACTGCAACCGCTCCACACGTTTGCCTCTCTATGTCAACAGTGAGTCTCATTTCAACCATATTTAGCCAGCTGCTTTGCAACCTTTGTCTGGATGCTTGTTGATGGTTTCTCCATACATGGTCCACCTGTGATACTGTAGTAAGTGAAAACGCTGACACTAAACCTACAGGTTCTAATTAACTGTCCGTTGTCAAAGTCACTCTAACTGCTCGATTTATCCGTATCTGGTACATGTTGCCCTGTACTGTGTATTTCCCAGATTAACAGCTTATGAGAAACAATGGTTATAAAAATGCCAACTGGACCATTTAATCAGTGGTCATATACCTCTTGCCAAGATTTTCCTAATCCAGAGATTTTTATGTGTAAAATAGATTTCACACCACAGTTATTGCCCTAACTGTGCACACTATACAGATATAGTTTATATAGATTACATGACATGGTTGAAATATTCCTTCAAAACCCATGGGACCGATTGTTATGAGAGACAGATTCTGTCTCACAAAACACCCCCCTTTCAGCCATGTGGGAGGAAAACATGCTGTTTTAGGCATGACAATCTGTATCTGTTTAGTTTGTGTAAACAGTTGTACCCACATCGTATTCACACAAACACTACGGACAAGCTCCTTTCTCATCACTCAGCCTGGGTTTTCATGTGAAGTGATGGCTCGTATTTTAGGATTGCACTGCAGGTGTGTGTGTGTGCACTGTGTTAGTCTGGGAAGGACAGATAAAAGGAGATAGAGTATATTGCCAAAAGTATTCGCTCACCTGCCTTGACTCACATATTTAGATGCTCTACCATGGAAACCCATTCCATGAAGCTTTATGCGCAGTGTTCTTGAGCTAATCTTTAAGCCATATGAAGTTCGAAGGTTTGCAGTGATTGACACTTTGCATTATGCACATCAGCATCCGCTGTCAGTTGACTTTCACAGTTCCACGCTGGAATTCACTGAGCTCCTGAGAGTGACCCATTCTTTCACAAATGTTTGTAAAAACAATCTGCATTCCTAGGTGCTTGGTTTTATTCTTTTATACCTGCGGCCATGGAAGTTATTGGAACACCTCATTCTCATAATTTGCATGGGTGGGCAAATACTTTTGACAATATAATGTAGTTGTTAATGAGAAGATATTGATAAAAGAAAAAAATCCAAATAGAATCAAACTTAAACCAGAGGCTTCTGTTCACTCTGAGTCAAGATTTGAGAGTTTTTTGGGATATTTATAGCAAATAAACAGTTACACTAAGCATACTCTGCATTCCTTAAGTTCTGGCTAAACAACAGTAAAATATATAAAGCATATACAATGAACAATGACTGGATTAGGAACACATGAGTGGTGGCATAATATTACTAACATGCTCCAAATTGGTGGTTCCATCACTATCTGCTCTCTTATAATGGTCAAAATATTAGCGTGGAGGACATCCAGCAGCAAACATCCAGCCGAGCGTCACACGATGGCTGGCCCCATGGTTGATCGAAGAAATGTGCCTTGAATAAATAAGTTGAACAAACAGAGCTGCTGCAGTGGAATGGGTTGACTTGGTATATATGTTATAGTAGTAGATCCTGTGTGCAATTAATCAAAAAAGTAGATCAACCCATTATTAATCATGAGCTTCTAATCCAGTGACAGCTCAGTGTATAAAACAAAGACTTTTGGGAGAGAATAATAAATATAAATAGTTATATTTACCCCACACCGTGAGACTTTTACTCTTTTCTTTAATAAATATATGTATCGCACATTTTTCTAGACCTTCACAAAGGTTACTTAAAACATGACATACCCACACACACACACACGCGCTCATCAACAATTCATGCATTCTGGCAATTCTGGCTATTCAGGAGTGATTTAGTAGCGTAGTGATGGATCAATACAACAATGCTGCTGATAGAACACTCAGTGGAGTTAGACCAGGGGCTACCCATTCATCATAACACATGAGCACACATAAAAACACCCACACCATGCACAAGGTCAAATACTCTTTCATATCTGCAGTGTGAAATACTCTCAGAGACACAGGATATGTGGGTGATAAGGGTGTTAGATTAGTAGCACCAGTGCATATATGAGCAAGAATATGGGCAATGGAATAGTTTCAAATGTCTAGGCTAAAAGAACGGCTTTAGGGATAGACAGAGAACTGTGAGTTTAAGAAGCTGAAAAAGGTCTAGAGTCTCAGATTGAGGTAGAGTCAGGACTAAAAAAATGAAAGACAACGGCAACTTTACATTATAAAACCCTGCAGCAGCAAACACTTGTTAAGATGGAGAAAGTGTTAACCAAATACACAGCAGCATGTGCTTTCAATAGACTCACTATGTGGGGGAGCACACTGAGAGCAAGTGTAGGCATTTTTACGACCTGGATTAGGATTGTCTTAAAAGCCTGATTGTACATGTTGGACTACTCTTGTGGTTCTGAGAAAGAGGTCAAAACTAAACAAGTGGACAAGATTTTCTAGACTTTTCCTCAATTGTGTATTATTTAGACAAGACGTACGTACAGCACAGAAGATTCTGTCTTGCCCCTGTAGCAAATACAGTCTTTTTTCCAATAGTTCTTCTCTTAGTGTTGATATGCAGAGTGTGAGAGTACTAATGACTTGCTATAATACACATGAGCAAGGACTTGCCTATGAAATCTAGCTGACACTGAATTGCATTGCATTTAACAGCCATGTTTACTGAATTAATATATAACTGCTGATGATTACTGTAAATTATTTTATACAGGAACTTGAAAAAGGCCCTGAATATTTATATAATATTGTGCACCTTAACTAAATAATCATTTATCTCACTTAAGGTTATTTGTTCAGGCATTCAGGTTCTGATAGAACCCTTAAAGTACTAAGGTTTGGGTTCCAGGCAATCGATTACACATACAATAAGGAATGTTGCATATTTTTTTGTTCAGATTAGTTCATCATCAGGGTCTTTCAACAACATATTCTGGGACTCTTTGGAGTGAATAGCCCACATATAAATTCTGTACAATATATTTTTTCAGTTATTGATTTTTATTAGCAAATGAAAGTCAACCGTAGCAAGACTACTACTAAGAATACATGAGAGGGAGGCAGGTAGAACAGTAAGGCTACCGGGAGCAGTGGTCATATAGTTGCAAGAGGTTAGATACTTGGTATCAACTGTCTAAGGAAATGGAGAGTGTGGAAAAGAGGTACAGGTAGGATCAAATGGATGGACCAAAGAGGATATATATGGATGTGGTCCATTTAGACATGAAGGTAGCTGGTGAGAGCAGAGGATCCAGAGGACAGAGTGAGGTGTAGAAGACTAGCTGTGTCAACCCATGGTATTGGGCAAGTAAAAAACGTAAAAATACATTCTGTTAAAGGATAAACTCAGGTAAGTGAACTATGGAATGAATGAATGAATTATTGAACTAACAAAGGAATTAATTAATTTCCTGCAATGTAAATTAAATATAAGAAAAAGTCTAATCTACTTTTCTGTCTATCTTTACAACCATTAAACAACCACTTTACAACCACTGGTCAAATATATACATTTTTAATCAAATTAAATCAACTATTACATTTGTAATCATAATGTTAATAGATATTGTACCAATGCTAGGTGCTAGTTACCTCTTGGTGGTGGTCTGCACCCGGTCTCTGTATAAACCAGCGAATCTGGGCCTGCTGAGATTTAGGCAGACACTCCAGGAATGAAGAGTTATTCTCCACACCATACAGAACCTTCTCTTCTACATTCTTCCCCAACACTGCAAGCAAGAGAGCATTTAGATTACATGGAGTGTAATTATGTGTGTGCTGCAGTATATGAATGGTTGACTATATACTTGAGCCTCTTTCAATAATGCAGAGTTTTTACGTGCACAATTATACACACTTACTATCATCGGCGTCCCAACAATGGCTGGATGGGTCTCCATGCTTGATGTCCTGTCTGCGAGCTCTCCTATAAAAAAGAATTAAAGTTATGTTGTGTTTTGTCACAAGATTAGAAAAGCAAGTAAATACTGTATCTGAAAGTGTAAGTAATACTGACATTATAATTCTATACATTTGCAGTATTTAGCAGACGCCCTTGTCCAGAGCGACTTACAAAAGTGCACATAATGACAATATCAGTAAACACAATCTACTCAGAATAAACAGGAAGCCAACAAGAATATCTTCAAGAAATTGTTGTGGAAATGTGCATGTGGGGGTCTTTTTGGGGGGAGAGTTGAGTAGGAAAATGGGTTTACTTGGGGTAAGTGTGGAATAAGTGGTAGCTCCTGCCTCTGCCGTTCAAACGTTAAGGGAAAGTTCATTGCACATTTAATAACAATCCTATACCTGTTCTGATGTTTCTACCGTGGTAACACAGTAGCACAATTCGTTTACTAATTACTAAATTATTTTAAATAAATGCATTTATTTTTTTATTTCGATTTATTTTTGCATTTTATTGAACTTTAGTTTTTACACACCATTTTACTACTCAACTGCATTTACAATTTCAAATCCCATATTAAACCCCTTATTTTATTCGCAGTGGAACACAGAACACATTCACACACCAGCCACTTTGTTAGGTATATCTATCTAAATATATATTCAGCCACAACTCAACTCAATCAATGCATTTAGTCATATACTGTAGAGCTGTTCAAGACAACATGCTAAAGTGAAAACCGAGTATCATAATGGGGAAGTAAGGTGATTTAAGTGACAGATGGTCTGGGCTGAGTATTTCAGAAACTGCTAATCTACAGGGATTTTCACTCTAGGTTTTATAGAAAATGGTCTAAATAACATAAAATATCCAGTGAGCGGCACATGTGTGGGCAAAAATATTTTGTTGATATGAGTGGTTCGTGAAGACATAAAAGCAACAGTAACTCTACCATCTCTGTTAAAACTATGGCACATAGTGCAGATCTGAAAGCAAAAGGGGGTCTAAAGTTTAACTAGCAAGGTGCACCTAATAAAGTGGCTAGTGAGTGTATCAGATGTTGAAAATAAGACCTTTTACCATTTTATAAAAATTATTAGCTCATTTTACAGCAATACATCTCAAAAAAATTGGGAAAACATCTGGAAAGATTAGCAGGAGAAATAAAAAGAACAGCGGCAGCAATTAGCAGTCATGTGAGTGGGTATAAACTAAGCAAATTCAGAGAAGCGGGGTCACTCCGAAGCAAAAAAGCAAAGGCATAGGTTCACAACAAAAAGTTCCTTAGTGAATTATTGGATAGTCTTTGAATATCCCTCCATGAGTACATAACAGCACACAGTCCAAAGTCTTTGATGGAAATGGGGTTGGATTCGTTTATCTAGCATTGGCAAGTTATGTATTTCTTCTCCTTCTTCATTCCCTTGCATTACGTTCTGGCAATGTTTTACGACGGATGCCCTTCCTATACAACCCTCACCCCTTCCGGCTTAGGATAGGACAATTTAGCTTCTCCAATTAATCAGGAAAAATAAATGCTGAACAGTAGACAGAACATTTATAACAACATATGTATCCATCCTGAAAAAATCATATTTCAGCATGAATGCTAAATCAAATGCTATATCCATCACAACAGCATTTTTTTATATAAGAACTTTCTAGGTGCTGAACTTTCCTGCCTGCAGTCCAGAACTTTCACTAATAGAAAAAAATTTGGAGCATCAAGAAATTGAAAATAAAACCCAGGTCTGTTGAACAGTTAACATCCTACATTAGACTAGAATGGTACAACATTCCTCTCCAAGTACTCTCCTCTCCCATCTTTTCCCAGATGTCTACAGACTGTTGTTAAATGAGGACGGAATGCTACACATGCCTATGTCCCAAGTATTTGTAAATGCATTGCTGCCGATAAGCTAATATTTTGTATGAAATGGTCAAATGTCAAAATATTGTGAATTAAATATGGGTTCATGAAATTTGCATTCTATTTTACTTGCATTTTCAAGGACATCTTATTTGGAATCGGTGTTGTATTTGACAGCTTTAGTTACAAATTATTTTTAGGGGAAAGATTTTATACAACGTCCAAAATAACAGATTTTAACCTTTTTTTTGGTTTCAATCATATGGAAAAATGCAGTCTGTATTCGAGTCAGATTTCAGATGTCTGCAAGTTGTTAACAGCTCCAGCAAATAGTGTTTGTTCCCTCTAAATGTGTCACATGCTTTTATTTGATTAAAGGTTTAAATGATCCAAAGTCTCAAGAAAAAAATTAATGTTTCAAGAAAAAAATCTAAAGACTGAAAACAGATATGTGTATTAGAACTTTGTTTTCTACATTCCTCTCTCATTAATCACCACATAATCCCACATACTAGCTTCAGCTCTAGCATCAACAACAGTAACATGCTTCTTTTATAGTCATGGCTCACTATTATCCCTTGTGTGTTTTTTACTCTGCCAATATTTTAATCAATACAGCCATAACAACTTTCATCCATCCGTCCATTATCATTTGTTTAATCCATATGAGGTGGTGGGCCAGCTGGTGCCCACCTGGAAACTCTGGGTGCAAGAGCAGGAACAACGCTAGACAGGGCACCACTCCATTAAAAGGCACAGTCACACACAGATTTACACACTGAGGGCCACTTCAGAGTCACCCAAAAACAAGACTTCGGTATAATTGGTGTTTTTTTGTATGTCATCGGGGATTAAATGTTGAACGTAATCTTCATTGCCTTCCAAATATACATTTTTTCATCTTATCTCTAGGATGGGGCAGCACAGTGGATAGTGCCTCACAGCATAAAGATCAAGCCCCAGGTGGGGCAACTCAGGAAATTTCTGTGTTTTCTCCAGGTACTCGAGTTTCCTCTTGCATTCCAAAGACATGCATGATTGGTTAATTGTCTATCTATCTATCTATCTATCTATCTATCTATCTATCTATCTATCTATCTATCTATCTATCTATCTACTCATGGTCCTGGATTTTTTCCCTGTCAGCTGATGTATCCAGGCTGCTTTCATAACACTTAATATTGTAATATTTATGTCTGTGGGATTTTGACTTCTGAATCTGAATACAGTTTTTCTTCCATCTCTGTGTTTCTGCATATGTCATCATAAAAATATTACATAAAACCTCCTCCTTACTGTACACTGATTATTTTACAGCAAACCATTTTAAATAATACTATTTTTTTGTAAGTTGTCAATCATTCACTTGTAACAAATAAGAGCAAACTCATGATGGAGAGAATGAGGTGTACCAGAAATGCAGAGCACCTGACAGTCAGTATCTGCAAAACATCTCCTAAACTAATAACTCTCTCGTTTTCACTGACTCAGCATTTGCTAGAAATGACCTGACCTGCTTGTGTCAGCAGCAAACCTAGAAGAGAGAAAAGGGCAAGAAAACTTTTTGGCAGCTCACATACATCATCCCTACAACAAAGCTCCTCTAATCAATTTGCCTGTCCAGTCCACTCCCACAACACCATATAGCACTGGAGCTGTGGAGCAAACTCTTTTTTTCCGGGACTGAAATCTGGAGGAAAAAAATGAAGAAGTGGGTCACAGTGAGGGCATGGTGACGGCTGTTTAATAACATTCTTACATTATTTTTCATAATTTACCCTCGTGTGCCTTTACAATATCAGGTTCCTCAAGATACCTATACTAACTTTATCTGTGCCAACCTGGCAACTCAGGATCAAGGGCAGGAAGAACCCTGAACAGGTGCCACTCAATTGTAGGCCACACACAGTGACATATTCAAACATTAAGAGCTATGTTCAATGTCATCCTCAGCACCCGTGGCTACTCTAATGACAGGAACACAGTCAGATTGAAAGTGAATGTGAAAGTGATACATTTTGCCACTATGTTTGCACACAGCGAAATTCGTCCTCTAGATTTAACCCATCCATGCAGTGAAACACACAAATACACACACACACTGGTAAAGTGAGCACGTGTCCGGAGCAGTGAGCAGCCATCACAGCGCCCGGGGAGCAACCGGGGGTTAGGTGCCTTGCCCAAGGGCACTTCAGCCATGACTTGTCGGTACTTGAAATCGAACCTGGGACCTTCTGATCACAAGGCTGGTTCCTTAACCACAAGCCTACGACTGCCCAAAGTTGACATTTTTAAATAATTAAAGTCTTTTTCTCATGTTTTCAATATAAAAAATCATTATAGGGCTTCCATAAGGTTTCACAGCAAGAGAGACCTGGGTTTGATCCCGAGTGAGACGACTCTGGAAATTTCTGTGTAGTGTTTTCGTGTTCTCTTCATGTTTTCACGGGTTTTCTCCAGGTGCTTCGGTTTCCTCCAACATTCCAAAGACATGCATGCTATGTTAATTGGCTTCTGTAAATTGGCCTTTAGTGTATGAAAGTCTATGAGACTGTGTGTGTTTATGTGTGGTGCCCTGTCTAGGGTTGATTCTGCTCTTTCACTCAGAGTTGCCAGGTGGGCACTGATTAGCCTGCGACTTTGTGTGTATTAATTGTAAAATAATTAATAATGAATGACCCACTCTTAGGATGTAATGGCTCTTTAATTTAATCTAATGGGGGTCAGCCGAATGTCCCCACAACGTAAAAAAGAATGATTGCACATTCAGAATCTTTTGGGGATTTTTTTGGTCTCCGCCACATCACAGCCGTACACTCACATCCCATCTGATTTCTCACACTGAGTTTTCACAAGCAGCTCAATAGCTTTATTCTTCCTGAGATTCGTGTGTATGTGACTAATCTTCTTATTCAGTATTCGGTATGAGATCACTGAAAGGATCATAGTGCTAAGTGTTGCCCTGCCCTCCCACAGTCACATACTGTAGATTCCTGTAAAATGATGAAGTAATCCCTCTGGCTACTTCTAGTTTTGGCAAGACTTTCCAGCAACTATGTCATCATTACAGGCTTTTGTCCTTGTGCTAGACCAATGAAGGCATGCAGGACGGGATAAAGAGTCTAGTGCAGTATGTCTGCAATGTGGGTCGCCCCACCTGCAGTGCAAACAGGTGCAATGGCAGCAGGGACACCTACCGAACCAGCCTGCCTTGACGTGGAGCACAGAGGCTTCAAAAAAGCTCAGCCCCCAGCTTGATGTTATTTATACACTAAACAGGTTGGGGCACCTCGGGTAAGCACAATGACGCCAGAGGCACAAAAATTGGATCTCCACCTGGTCAGCCGAAAAGACACTGACGACTCCCTCTGGCCTACCTTCACAGTTCACTTTTGGCATAGGCTTTTTGTGGCTTCCATTGTAGTCAGGAATTAATGGAGTGCAAAGGCATTCATCAAGTCCCAGTTAGGACTCTTTTTTTATGTCTCTGTAGCAGTTATGTCAGACACTGGTAATTGGGTTCAAAGTACCATCACTGTAAAAGACTGCGTCGGAGTGAGTCAGTCGAGGGCGGGGACATTGTCGTCTCAGGTGACCTCACTCTCAGCCTGACTACACTGGAGTGTGCATGGGGGGGAGGGTGTGTTGAATGGGGAAAACGGGAGGGATGAGGTCATTCTTTTAGTCTACAGGAGGGATTTGTGTAGGCGGCTTTGTGTACGCGAGCGTTTGCATGAATAATAGACACCGAGTACGAGTGTAAAAGACCAGCATTTGAAATATTTCCTTGTAAAGATTATAATGAAGTCGCACTCGTTCGTACGTGTTTATCTTTTTTGTGGATGCATCAGATTGTTAAAGCAGTGGCAGCGAAAAACGAAGGATACTTCATACTTTAGTCCGTAAACAGCTTCACAGCTGCACATTTTTGTA
>JAOUQT010000029.1:3650015-3662764 GCA_025769995.1 Xyliphius kryptos
AGACTAGCAAGAGAATGCTTGGCTAAACAAATATGTCTTGAGTCTAGATTTAAACATAGAAACTGTGTCTGAGTCCCAAACGTTAGCTGTATCAGAAAAGCTGTATGGGGTCCAAGAAGGAGTACTTCTGTTTTATCTGAGTTAAGAAGGAGAAAGTTATTTAGCATCTATCGTCTAATGTCCTTTACACATTCCTAAACTTTATTAAGATGATTCTCTCATGTGGTTTTTGTGAAAGATACAGCTGAGTGTCATCTGCATAACAGTGTAAATTAATACCATGTCTTTGAATGATTCTTCCCAGAGGCAGCATATACAATGAAAAAAGAAGTGGGCCTAAGACCGAGCCTTGTGGGACGCCACATTATATAACAAATTATATAACAAATGGTTCTCATATGAGGTCCTGATCTGTCCGCTCAAATGCTAAATACATTAAGCTGTGAGCTGTTCCTGTATTAATCTAACATGGGTGTACTAAAAATGTAGGAACCAGCAAGGAAATATTTAGCCAATGGTGAACATTGCACTAGTGAGATAAACTGGATTGACTTCCATTGAGAAGATCTACACTGGTTCCTGGATCTCTGCATACTGTAATTATACATCGTTATTAACCAGGTATTCCTAATCCAGTGATAGCACAGTGTATATCTTGATCGTTTGAAATTATATCATCACTGTATTAACGTTTCTATAATATGTACTGTATATTAAATATAGAGTCTATAGTAAATTCTTATTTTTAAAAAATATGTCAATTACCAAAACAGAAAAATAAGCAATAATGTTAAATCAATTATTATTTTGTTTTTTTAAAGTTCTTTAATAAAAAGCATGCTTTTATTTGCAGCACACATCGTCTAAAATCCCACAACATACTGTATGTGTGTATTTGAAGTTCTTTGATACTAAGATGCAGTAATAAGTAATATTCCATACATATTTGTACATTGTTGTCTTTTGGAGAAATTAAATTGTCACTGGCTAATACAATACTGTTAAATATGAATGTAATCTGCTATATACCACCCTGTCGAGGAATGGCCCTAAAAACTACACAGTGCAATGTGTTAGTAGAGGAAATGAAAGAGCTGTGAAACAGTTGACATTCCTGACCTTCCTTCTTCCGTAAGATCATCCTGGCATCAGAGCAAAGTGCCAACCCCTCTCAGCTGGAATCCAAATGAGAGGATTGAATCTGCCCATTATCTGGGTGTATTCTCCTCCGCCCATCCTTCCCTCCGATCTCTCTCTCTCTTACTCTCTCTCTCTCTCTCTCAGTCTTTGTTACAATTTGTTTAAATCTTTCCTCACAAAGTTTTGACCTCATTGTCTGTTTTGGCAATGAATACAGGATGCAGGATTTATATGAAGTGTATATCTGTACACTGACATATTATTTAACTGAGGGCATATATGTTTCACCAGAAAGACCTGGATACAGTGCAGTGTTCATCTGAAGATAATGTGTTTTCAGGAATGTTTTCTTTACCTTCTCAGGAAGAATTATGAATGTTTTTACAAGCAGAAATTCATACATCCAATGTAAAGAATGAAATAAATTATGACAAGCCATTAAAGACAAAAAAATATCATTTAAATAAGATAAAAAATGTATGGTATAAATTAATATAATTAATTAATATATAAATGTATAAATTAATAAATTAATATAATAGCATAAAAAGTTCATTTCTTTCTAGTTTTTAGTTTTTGTCTAATGTCTTAGATTTTATTTGGGTGCATGTAATTCTGGCTTAAAATATTTTTTATAGTATTTTCTTTATTTCAAAATTAATATACAACTTTTAGTAAGTTAGACTATTTAGACATTTAATAAAAATTCCAAAAAAACTTGTTCAATCAACTGCCGTTTAAAAACCAGTGACTTTCACCTATCTATTTTAAATGTCATCAGCATATTTCAGTCAAAAAATGTGTTTTGCAAGTCTGCAAATGTTTACTAGCTTTCCTAACCCAGTTTAACCAGTTTCAGCATGCACAAACCTGACAAAGCAGCATTATGTCAGGTGTCAAAGCTCATAACCACATCCTATTCCTTATTCTTTATGTTTAGTTTCCATGTTGTTGGACAGCCCCAGTCTGTGAAAGATGGAGTGCAGAAAGCTGTAAAAAAGGAAGGGTTGGTGAGAAATGTGCTCTCAATCCTTCCTGTTCAGTCTGAGACTGATGGGCACTGTTGAATTCAGTCCACTGGGTCCTCTGTGGCCTGATGTCTGACTGATAAACACTTCCGTCTAGCACAGAGAGGAAAAAGAAGATTGAGTGGAAAATTAGCAATTTTTTTTTAATGAGTATACAAGGCAAATTTTTCACACATCTAAATGTACATATCTAAGTATTTTAAAGAGCTATTTTAACTTTTGAACAATGTGTATCATTATACGAATGTTTACTATATTATTTTTGCTTTTTCATTTTATATTTACAGTTTATTAACTTTATTTATAGCTGAACATTAATTATTTTTTTTATCTGTTAGGGGATTGGAAGGAGGACCAGTCACGTTGGCTGGGGAACAACATTTTTGGAAACTAAACTAAAAATAAAATAAAATGAATGTCAGTTTCACTCCACAACGCACATTGGATTTGAACCTATGCTATTATAGCTTCATTCAATGAGACAAGGTGGCACTAATCAAGAGTACTATGTTTACTAAATGTAGCATGCAAAATAAAAGTTTACCTTAACAAACCCCCCGCCGGCGTCCGTGTCCTGGTTTTTTTACTATTTAGAAGTAGCAACCTTAGGTGCAGGAGAGAGTGAGGAAAATAGGGAAAGAAAAAAAGGGAAAACAAAAAGAGGAATTCAGAAGGAATATTATAGCACAGGAATTGCCCCCACACATTGTCCCTGCCTCAGATTTCCTCTGTTGCCCTACAACCGCTATTCGGCTTTGGATTTATTGTATCCATAGCAAGATCACTACAGAGTAACGGTGCAACACTGAGTCTGGCTTGATGTCTATTTAAATAGAGTCAAACTCAGATGCAGACAATTAACTCGGATTAGCGTAATCTTGCTAGAGAAGTATAGCCATAGTCATAAGCCACTGTCCACTTCTTCTGCTAAAATCTGGTGAAGTGCCAGCCAGGGAGTGCTTCCTAGCCCCCTGATGGCCTGCAACATTAAATGACCCCAAACAGTATCAAACCCATTAATTAAAATGAAATCTCTTTTAATGTTTAATAATTGAATATTGCCTAACAATGTTGATAGTGACAGGCTATGATTTTGTTAGTTTAACAAAATATAAAGAACATGGACCCCTAGCAATTCTCCACAGGATAAAAGTAAAATTAATGGGTAGATCAGGATTGCTTGAGATATAATTGTAAAATAAAATTTGATGCCATTGTCAGTGCTTGTACTGATTAATGTACTGTATACTGCTATTAATTTACTAAATGTTACAACAGTAGATATTCATTTACTGTTAATTTTCAGTAAATGCGAAATTGAGGAATATATACACTAACATGGAGCAATTGGCATAAATTATCAGTAATAACTAATCCAAGCATTATCCTATATGATTTTCACATCAACGCCCAAAATTTTCTGCCCATTGCTCCATGTTAGTGTAAGGATTAAGACTTTTTCCCAGTATTGTTATTTTTTTTGTTGCAGCCGCATTATTTCCTTTAACCAACTCCCCTTCCTTATAGTGAAATAGCCTTAACAGGAATCTATAGCATGATCTTAGAATGCAGGCCTGCCTCATTAGGGGTCAAGTCTACTAATAACTCAGGAAGATAAAATCACTGTATTGTATGTGTGTGTTCAAATCATGGCAGAGAGAGAGAGAGAGAGAGAGAGAGAGCACAAATGTGCAATGTTTCCAGTATCGGTGTAGTTCAGTCTGACCATTGCAAATTTTGGTTTTCTTATCAGTAATCTTTTGCTGTAAATGGAAATTATAATCCAGTAGACCTCACAGCCTGTCTGCAAAGATGCCTAAAATTCATTGAGGAGCCTTTGAAAATATAAGCACTCAGCTTTATAAAGTCTGTGGTAGAAGTGTATCCGTAACCGGATCTTTAGGCATGCAAGAATAACTGGATTTGTGTGCTTATGTGTATTGCTGATGATTAAAATGTCAGGCACTAGCATAGTAAAAGCCAGGCAATTATTTGTATAACTATCCAAAACTCTTTCATTTATTTATTCATTCATTCTATACTGCACATGCTTAGTCCTAGTAACTATAGGTCTTGTGGACATATACAGGACAACTATAGACGGACAGTCCATTGTGTGCAGCATCTGAAACTCTGATACTGAATTCAGACTGAGAAGCTTCTTGTGATTTTCCCCTTATTTAAAAATTTGAAGAAAGACCATTTCATGTTTACACATGTACCTGTGACACTCGTTTTCCTCCCTTCTTCTGGGTGTACAGTACGTGCACATGCTGGCCATACTTTTGAGTGTGTGTGTTCTAAATTCCTCATCAGAATCAGTTCGAGCTGAGGCTGTATCCTGTGAGAGGCTCTAATGACTGCTGTTTGTAATTGCGTTCACTGGAGTGGAAAGCATAAGCTAGTGATAAGCTGTCTGTCCCCGGTTAAGAAAACTCAGCCAGTCAGAGTGGGACAGCCAAGAAGATGGCCTGCTTTATTCTGTCTAAACTTTCAATGTTTTTATCTTAATGCTTTTTTTTTACCACTTTCTCTCTTTTTTCCATTGTACACCCAAAGATGTTTTCTTTATTTGTTTAGTAACTTAACCTGCACTCTGGCCTCACACATTGCATGTACTGTCAATGCTATTTAAAGCTTAATTACAGGAGTACAGTAATATAATGCTGTTAGTTCACACTATTGAGTTCATTTAATGTTAGGTGCTGGCCTAATGAAATAATAAATATCATATTTATACTTAATTATTAATCAGAATAAAATAAATAAAAGTATATAAAGTATAAACGTCATTGTATCAAAAGTGCAGACAATGTAAATGCACAACACAAGAAGACAAATACCAGCTTGAACAAAACATTTTTTATTATAACCATAGCATATAAAACACATGGTTAAGCTTAGCTTTTCTGATCTAATTACAGGAAATGGCATAGCATAAAAATAACTCTACAGTCCAATCATTATGATATGATATGGTGCTTACATGTGAAAAACGAGGGTTACATAATCATATGCCAACAAGCAGAGAATATAAGCATTACTTCTTTCATGTTCATTTGCAAAAAGAACCCTATCAAATATTGTACAGACACAACAACTGCAACCAAATCTAAAAACATTAAAACCTTAAAAGATTTTGTTTTAATATTATAAACTTGAAAGTAATTTTTTGTGTCTTTGTGGTTCTTGCTAAGGTAATACTTAGCAGAGATCAGATAAAGACTCGGGTGACTTTGTGACATTTAACAAGAATTTGGAGTGAAAGCACAAGTCAGTCACGGTAAAGCAACCTTTAAGATGAGGGTTAAAGGCTTTGCTCAGCATTGACAGCTTGGTAGAGCTAGGGCTCGATTCATCAACCTTCTGATCAAAACCTTAACTAATCGACTACTATTAAACACATTTCTTCTTCTTCTTTGTCTTTCGGCTTCTCCCTTCATCAGGGGTCACCACAGCGAGTCAATCTTCACTGAAAAAGTTGCATCATTGATTTGGCAAATGCTTTACAACGGATGACCATTTCTGACGCAACACTCACCATTTCCCCGAGCTTGTTTACAATGGCTGGTTTACAAATACATATAAGTTTTGTAAAACGTAATTATATAAGATTTTTTTTGCCAAATTCCAAAAAAGTCTGCTATGTTATAATATAAGAAATGGCAAATTTAGTTTTCTGACCTTTGATGTTAAATCTACTAAATTCAGGTAATTTGACAGCATCCTATAAAATGCTTATCCTCTAATTTTACAGGAATCATTGCACAGATGTAAAACATAAACAGACAATAAGCATTACAAGTCTATTTGCATATTTGATTCTTTTACACTGATTTGCAAACATAACCTTAGCAATTACAGTACTGTAAAGTCACAGCTAACCAAATCTTTGAAGCATTTTTTGCTTTTATAAACTGACTTTGTGGTACTTGATAAGTTTATTATGAAAGTATAATTTGTCTAGAGTGACTTCTGCAGCGGACAGGTCAAGACATCAGTGATCATATACCAGGCGTGGCTGTCAAAATAACCTTTTCTTCATAAATTTGCAGCATAAATTCCAAAAGATTTGCAAACTAGAAATACAACTAAAGAACATGGAACTCATTATCATGTTCACAAAACATGTCTGAGACGATATTAGCTATATGCGATTACTTTATTGTTTAATAACCATTTAAAGATTAATCGGTGGCAATATAGTGAGGTTAATAGTCATAATCAATTCTTAAATAGGCCATGGTATTCATGTGATAATTAACATAACCAAAGTGCTTCAAGAAAACTTTCCGGACACTGTTTAATTCACTTTAAATGCAAGTTTAGATAAATAGCTAGAGTTCGTGGGCTAGATTATCAGATAGACATATATAACTTTAGTCAAAACAAATATATACCCAGTCTATTGTGCTGTGAGGTCAGACTGGAGAAACCCTCAAAATAGATTTATATTTTATCTAGAAAATATCAGATGTGATGTTTATTCTGTGCGTAAGATACAACAAAATAAGCTTTTGTTGAAAATAAGAAATTTGCTTGTGTGTCTAATGCAATATTTTCCTACAAAACAATAATGGTAGGTATTTATATCCATACAATCACAAATACTTGAACCTCGTCCCAAACCACATATTACCATATCATGTCAGTGCAGCCTTGGCGACTTCAGCACTTCAGTATACAATTTTATATGAATTTTACAGTTTGGAACACAGGCTTAAATTTTTTTTGGCTGTTTATACTTGGCTGATTTTATTGTATTCAACATACTTTAGCAAGTATTATGCATTATTACTTTTATACCGTAGAGAAAATTATAAACTATAGTTACATCTGAATCTACTACCATTACCCATATTGAGGAATTTGTTGTTTGCTATTTTAATTTATATATAAAACATATACATATATAAGCTAAATTAATAAATCAAGAAAATATGCTGGTTATGGGTGAAGTAACGTAGCAAATGTGCTGTTATGGGTCGAATGTTGTATGGAGGATGCTCGCCACCTTGTGCAATCTGTGTACATCTGTTTACATTACCCAGGTTTTCCTAATCCACTAATATCCGTCTGTAACTTCATCAGACTTTTTACTAGAAAAACTTTGTTTTAGAATGTTTTGAATTTAAAATAACCTCAATTCCTTAAGGAAAATAATTCCAAAATATTTTCAAAATCCCTTGGAAATTCTGGTCCATGGCGATGTAACTGCTATTTTTTCAAATTTTTCAGGTGCACTTTTGATGTTCTAAATCTCTTTAGTGTCTAAAAGTGTTCTGTCACATTCAGTTCCAGTGGCTAAAAATGCGATTAATGAACCAGTTTAAGACGACTTTTGATCTGTAATATTGCTTTGCATCTTAATAACCATTTAAAAATTATAATGGTGTTCATAACTGTTTTTTGAATAGGCTGTTGTTGTATTAACAGGACCATAGCATACCAAGAAAACATTCCCAGTCCATTATATCACCTTCTCAAGCCTTGCTGGTGGTTGTTGATTGGTTTCAAGTTATTTGTGCCACAGTGTGCCATTATTATTTGTGTACCTCAGCAGAAATCAAGTCAGTGGTAAAATTGGGCCTAGTACTCAGTGAGTGAAACTTTTTGCATTTTCTGAGGATAGTAGGGACCAGTAGTGTTGTCTACAGCACTGTAGCAGTTCCTAGATGTATTCAGAATATGTATTTCATCTGATCAGTTCTTTCATAGTAACAACCATGCCAGATTCAAAGACACTTAAATCATCATTCTGATGCTCGATTTTTACTTTAATAAGTTATATTGACCACCTATACATGCCTAAATGCATTGAATTGCAGCTATGCGATTTGCTGTTTGTCTACTTGTGTTAACAAGCAATTGAACATGTTTAGATAATAAAGTATCTGATGAGTATATTTTGACATAATAATATATGGCTTCATTTGACACTTTTAGTAATATTGTAAGTATGAGTAATGAAAGTATCTATTTTAACAGTCAATCAGATATTGTTTATGCTTTATTTTCTACAGGATGTGTCCCTTTATCCATCTAATAGTAATGAAACCCAACATACATCCTGCTGTGTCTATGATCTATAGACCTCCATTGTTGTGGCCAAATAACTCGTGCATTGGAGAGAAACCATTATTATGAAAAGGTTCAGATTGTTTTTTTGGAAACGGTATTCTTTTAAACCCGTTCTTCTGAATGATATTGTAATATCTTCTGTGTTTTGTTTTCATTCTGTGTTAGAATTTCTCAACAACAGTCCTGTGCTTTTCAAAGTATATCATAATATTCATCATCCATAATTTAAGATGGTATGTAACTGTGGGCATATCTATATTGGCAACTTTCCATCTGATTCATTTCCACCGGTTTGTGGTGTCCCACAGGGCTTAATTTTGGGCCCCTTATTATTCACTTTATTTTTGCAGGCAATATACATATTTACTTTACGTTACTTCCCATTCAAACCGTTTGGGAGTTAACTAGATCCTAGATGGCCTGAATGCTATTAAGACATGGGCAATTGAAATTTTCTAATAGCTTAATATATATAAGAAAGATGTTTTCTTCATTGCCCAATGTTTAAGATAAATTTGCAGGCCACTTTTCCCTGCCATCAACTCCAGCAAAGAAATATGGTGCATGTTTAAACATTCAATAGTCATTATTCTAAAATGTTTTCGTTAAATGTTTATTCTTATTTTAACCAATGTTTACTATTATAATGCTCTCTTCACTATGATTATCTGCAAGCATGAGGCATAGTGGTGCAGCGGAATGTGCTGTTATCTCTCAGCAAGAAAATCCCAGGTTCAATTCCCATGCAAGGTCCTTTCTTTGAGGAGTTTGCTTGGTATCCCTGTGTCCATGTTGGTTTCTTTGGGTTGGCGGCTAAAAATTGCAAATAGTGTGTGAGTAAGTACGTGTGTTTCCTAAGATGGATTGTCTCACTCTATAGTGTTGTCACAAGTGGTATCCTGCTTCACTGCAACACTAACTACTGTAGGATTAAACGGATGAATGAATGAATAAAATAATTATCTCCATGCAATTCAGACAGTGACATTAGTAGTACAAATAGGTCTCCCATTACCCCACACAGATCACTTCACTGCCTCACTGTTATATAATCACCTTTTTACTAAGATTAAAGTGATTTATGAATGGCATTTCAACAACTTAAATTAATAAGCAGATTTAGCTTTTTGTGATGCGGTATGGTGTTTCTGCCACCCAAATGCCATTGAGACATACACTCCCTTCCCTTAAGTGGCTTCGTGCATTCAAACATTTATAATGCGTTTATCAGCATCTATCTAGCTATGGAAGAGGAGCTGTGAGGTTTCCCACGGCAATGGCACACTCTACCTCACCCAGTCATGTGCCAGAAGTGCCAACCGGCGTGGTGGCTTGCTTATGTTGGAATTTCTCATCAGTTCTTTGCATTATGCATCAGTTCTTTGCATTATATTATGTACAGTATATTATGATTTTGGTTTCTTGGTCCTGCCCCATGTAAAGAGTATTGTTCTTTATTTTACTTTTTACTTCCTGACAGGAGCAAATGAAATGATTGTTGTTTTTTTCTTGAGTGGAAAGTAATTTCAAATGCAACATTTCCAACTGAGTTTAAAAAATTCACAAAACACACAAGCTGGTTTTAGGTATGGCAGTTTAACAGGCTCCTCAGCTAACACCCCATTTATATGCACACTCTGCAATCCAAGTTAAGCATGTGTGGGCAGTGACATTTAGTGCCATTGATATAGGGAGTGCAAGTCCAGTTAGCACATTCTACATATTTATCCTGCTGATTTTGATTTTAATTAGATTTAAAATGAGTAAAGATTCTTTAGTGATTTCCATCACTTCTAATCGTTTATTTTAATGGTTATATGGAATGAACCGTTTGTCTAAACCAAATTTTATTTACATATATTAAAATCTCATCTTTATTTAAGTCATTCTTGGTAAAATGTGTTTATGTTGATTAAAAGATAGTAATTTAATTGCTTTATTAATATGCTTACCTGTTTATAATCTAATCGGATTTACAGAAAATATGCGTTATACTATAGGTGCAAATGTGTGATAATATGAACAAGAAACTACTGTTTAATTTTATTTCCATGGTATACAACTCAGTATGCCCTAAATAATTTCCAAAGTGTTCCCTTTTTCATGATTACTAGGTTATACCCCCTTCCAAATTCCACTTTAACTACTTTTCTTACTTGCAAGCTACTTCATGCTCACTTATCAGATTAGTCTCTTAGGTCAAATAAGTGAAACTTGCTGTCTGTCCTTCAGACATTTCTTTTTTTTAAGCCATACCATGAAAATCTGTGGAATGCTCTGCCCACATCATTAAGCTATGCTGATTCGGTAAATTTTTTAAATGGCAGCTAAAGACATACATGTTTAGACAAACATTCAAAAAGTCTGAATGCAATTATAATTTATTTAATCTACATTTTATTGTTTATTGTCTTTATTTTTTACTTTATATTTTTAATTATGTGTTATATGCATATAAACTATTCAAACAATTCTTTACAACATCTGTGAAAAGTATTGTACAAATCAATTTTAATTATATATTTTTACAATAAATAAATGTTTCTTTGCAATTACAGAATAATACCCTGTGGTCTCAAGCAACAGTGTGAAATAAAACATGTGCTGCCACAATGGCCTTCTGTGTGACGGTGAAATGAGGTGGAATGGCTTGATTCACTGAGGTCCAGGTTGCTGGTTCTCATTAACAGCTCGGTAAAGGAAGGAATGGCATTCAGCTACAGCTTTGTGATCAGACTCATTAGATTAGGACTGTTACAGCTTCCGCACGATACACCAGAGTCTCATAATTACAATTTATACCCTTCACTTTTCATTCCTGTCATTCATGTTTTCTCTGTCCAGGTGTACAGCCAGTTGTCAATGTTTAGTGAATGGTTATTGTTTAAACTGGCGCCTTGGTGGCTGTGATTTTATTGTAGTGTTCATTTTTTGTAAGCTTAGTGTATTTTTGGAAATGAAGGTCTCTTTTTAAAACTTATTGAATGTTAAAAGTCCATACCACTAATGTATTATTTTAAAACAAATTAGGCAAAGTTACATATAGTGAAATAGCACTGAATTACATATACAGTGGCTTCATTGATTCTGTAAGTCGAATTTCACTTTTTATCAAAGTAACAAAAAAACCCTTTTTGTGTTATAGAATTCTTGAAATAAAACAAATACGAGAGCCAAAATAGGCAATTTAGGTGCCCAAATAGCATGGTAGTAGGCCAGCCACAATACTTGTACTATAGTGTTAATGTCATTTATTAAAGGCAACCAATTCTGTATTTAGTTTGAATATGATATTTTCAGTCCATAATTTACCTAACATTTGCCCTCCCTGACCTGTCATTAACGACATGAGAACACTCTGGCACAAATATACGTATATGTGTTTGTGTGTTTGTTTAAAACGTGTGTAAGTCAGTTCATATATGCTAGTATATCAAGCCTTATTAAGGAGGGCCAAGCTTGGGCACCCTGGGACGGAGGGTACTATTTGGCCATTTGACTCATTGACACCAATAACTTTACTGCCAGTTAAGTGATAAATACCAGATGGACCATAATACTTAACAAAGTGAGTTTCAGCTTGTAAACAAAATTTACCATTGATGATATGTGCCCTGATTGGTGTTAATAAACTGGATTCAATCAAAGCCATATGGTGGTGAATGCATAGAAATAAGCATAGAAATGTTCAAAAGTGACGTTCATTTTGATACTGATATTGAAATTAAAAATATTGACCAATGATATGCTAGAATGTTCCTGTCATTGCCATGATATAGGTAGGGCAGCACAATGGCATAGGGGGTAGTGCTGCTTCCTCACAGGAAGAAGGTCATGGAGACAAAATCAGTGCTCAGGACCTTGAAGCAGTAAATCAGCAATGCCATCTGCCATGAAAACCATTTTAGTATTAGCAGTGACAATGATTCAGTGATTACAAAAAATATTTACAATTATAATAGAAGTAAGAGATAAGCCTCTCTCAACTTGATGGTAATACATGATATGTGCCCAAAACCCTACAGTACAGCCAAATCAGTGTTTAAATAACTGCACTTACTTTATAATTGCCCAGAAGTAGACTGTCGAAGGAAGCTCTTTCCACCACCTTGTGTCATGTTTTGACTATTACTGTCAAGTTGGGAGAGACTTATTTCTTACTTCTATCATAATTCTAAGCATTTTTTGTAATCAATAATTGTGCTTAGAGGCACCATGATTTCAAATCCATAGTCATCCATAGGACTGTATTTGTTAAGATATTTAGTAATAACCACTTACAATACTTCTACTATCATACCCTTTACTTACTGTTTACTTTTTCTTACATTCTACTGACAATGTACATTCAATTAAACAGGTTTTCCAAAATAGTTCATGAAATAGTCTGTTATTAATTAATTAATTAGTAGTATTTTATATATACAGGGGTTAGACAATGAAACTGAAACACCTGTCATTTTAGTGTGGGAGGTTTCATGGTTAAATTGGACAAGCCTG